>JAAPAO010000114.1:0-27040 GCA_013115145.1 Perkinsus chesapeaki
CCCCCCCCCCCCCCCCCCCCCCCCCCCCCCCCCCCCCCCCCCCCCCCCCCCCCCCCGCCCCCCCCCCCCCCCCGCCGGGGGCGCCCCCCGCTTCGGAGGGATCCGTGCGGAGTGTTGGAGATTCCGGGGTGCGCTAAAGCTTCCAAAAAATTGTAAAAAAACATTTTCTGCGCGGAATTTTTACTATTTTTCCGGCTTTCCTGTTGGAAATTTGTTAGGTTTTTTTCAGCTTGTTTTCGCGTTTTACTATTGGAAATGTATTCGACCAACTTCAATTTCGGTGTCGAGAATATACCGCCGCCACCATCAAGCCAAGATTCACTTCGCGGAAGCAGCCCGATCCAGGGGGAGGCTTTCTATCGCTCTAACACCGCTGGAGATCCACCGTTCAAGGGAGCGTATAAGACGGAATTGTGCCGATATGTTTTGGCTGATACGAAGTGTCGATTTGGTGCGCAAAGGTGCAAGTGGGCGCATTCGATCGAGGAAATGCATCAGCATCGAAGGGCGATCTTGAACCAAGCTAGGAGGCATTTTGAAGGCGGAAAAATGTACCAGCCGAGGATCGAACCTGCAGGGCAGAGCGTGGGGCAATTACCGCTTTCAATTTGGGATGAATTGCAGAGTTGTTCGGCATCGTCGACGCCGGCGACTACTAATTTGGAGGAGAGGAATATTGGGAATGAGTGTGGAGTTCCAGTGGTGATTGAAGATACGCAGATGGCAAATCTTCAGAGTGCGCAAAGCGAAGATATCTTGGAAATACTGGCGGTTTTGCAAGCTGATTTGGGGAATTTGACTGAAAAGAATGAGGATAATTTCGTGGCGCGTGAATATGATGAGCCGGATGTTGGATGTTATAATGTTAATAATAAGAATAATACCGAAGAGGGCTGCTCCATTCAGTAGTCCCCGAATGATCGATCATAGTATTTAATTATGATTGGCACTATCCGTGCTCTGCTTTCTTTTTTTTCAAATTCAATATTAATAGTGGTAGGTGATTATCATGTCAAAATCGATTATTTGGGCGAGCGCTTTTTACATTCCAATGTGTGGTGGAATGGAAGATTGGCCGCTGGTTTAGTTTATGTGATGGCGACTGGTCGCTGGTAATTTAATGGCGCGCAAGAAATCGTTAAGTATCACATAAATAATAATCCAATATTAATGTCGACTTGTTCGATTATTGGCGAGCTCAGGTGACACCTCTGTTTTTCAAAATCGATCGTGTGATCGATTTGCCTAAGCTTCCATAAACTCATAATTCTTATGTATCTCATTCATGACGTGGTTTCGTTATCGGCGAAATTATCCAATTATTTTTCTATGTATTGCTGAGGTGAAAAATATCTTTTTTGCATGAAGAAAATAATGAGGTTTGAGTTTGTCTGAAGGCAGTTTAATAAGGGGTGAAATCGATCAGGTGATCGATTTGGTGTGGTAGGGTATGGTAAAGTTGAAGGGGAGAGTTGGTGCTTAATTAATGTTACTATGAACTGTTTCCGTATCTTGCATGGATCGACCTACGATACGAGTAATTTTGTGAGTACCGTTTTTGTCCTTATCATTCCGATCTATTTCGTATCTTGCACGGGTCTACTTGAGATACTTCTTCTAATCATCTGCTATAAAAAATGGTTCATGTGAGACCCATTAACGTCGATCCGACCTCGTTTATATCTTGCACGCATAAAGCTAAGATTCTCAACATTTGCTTAATGGATGCTCAAACTCGACTGGAGATCTTGAACGAGGTTATTCCTTTGGCGGTATCTTTCCAGTTTTGCGCACGGCGAAGAATTCTCACTGGTCAGGATGTCGCCATGGCGTTGGAGATTCTAGGATACTCGCAGGTATTGAAAAGGGGGTAAGAGCTTCGTCGAGGAATTTGAAATGGACCGGCAAGATTTCCGATACAAGGAGTTATCTGGCCTCACAGAAATGTGTTCGTCGGGGATCAAACTCACTGTGATGGAGATTTTGCTGGTAAATACGTTACCAAAAGGGAACATCACATGGCACATTCCTTCTGCTTGACCTAGGAACGTCATCATCATCATCATCATCATCATCATCATCATCATCTGATGTTCCCGTGTGGTTCCGCCCAGGCGTGCAATTTATTGAGTATCTCTTGCGGTCTTGTTTCAACTAAGTTCTACAAATCGATAATAGGCTCGTTGTCGCCGATGTGTTTTCAGTTTTGCGAAACCTTCACAAATCACCTTCCGTCACCAAAAGTGGACAAAATGCATATTTCTCAATACTGGAGAAGGCCAATTTCGTGGCGCGCTGGAAAATGTTTGGAGTTTCTGTAGGTTCGATAAATCGTATATGAAACTCGAAAAAGTATCGGGTGTGTGACAGAGGAATTTTGTGGCGCGCAAGAAAGGATCTAAGTATGCCCTTATTAGGTATCCCTCTTGTCGCCTCTTTGGCCAGATGTTTGTTTTGAGGGGTTGGAGGAAGATCTGGAGAGTAAGTCGATGGAAGGACGCTCACCGGGGGGAAGTATGAATGATAGTGGAGAGCTGACGGATGAGGATGAATATTTAAAAGTACTATGGGAATTGGTGGTGGAAAGATTAGAGACGTTTTCCGAATATTAATCTTCGGAAACAAATCGGAGATATTTTCCATGCTTGCACTTGGGTCCACCAGCGAGGGTAAATTCTTTGGTTCCATGTTTACCCAGCTCATACATCCATAGCGGAGTTGGCCATGATTCGGAGGATACATGACCCCATGGCAACTACAAGGACTGGACGGGGTGAGCGTAAAACTGATGAGAAGACCATAACAGTGCTACGATTGTTACGGAATGTTATGCCGTAGTCCGGAAAAGCTACGCGGATTTTCGCGCACGGTGTAAGCTTTGTTCGCACACACGAACGCAATCACTATAAGTCGAGAAGACAAGTTACTTGGCTAGTCAGCCCTGGTCGTCATGCCTGGGATGTTTAACAAGTTGCTATCTTCGGGAGGTCAGTTGGATTGTCACTGTAGTCGAGTTAGAGGTGATGTGGTGATTATCAGATCACTATGATTATCAGCAGCACTGCTGCAGCACTATGATTAAAGTGCTGAGTAAGGTGATTATGTTTTCTTTCGAGCATTCTTATGATAAAATAGGAAGAAGTTTGATAGCTCGAAATCATCGTCCCTTTCAGCGCGTTTCCCGCAGAGATCGGAAATTGGAAAAGTATTTGTTTGAGAACAACCCGACAGGCAATAAAGCTCATCGAGCAGTTCACCTAGACAAGGTCAACTCAACCATTCGGGTAGGCAAATCGATCAATTGGGCGAGCGCTAAATGCACGACGGTGTCAGGCCCGGCTAGTGCCTGATCCAGCTCTGGTGTGTCGATTGTCAAGCAGTGATGACTGGAGAGCAGATAGGGCTGGCGAAGGAAGTGCGTTGAGGAAATGCAAGATTGGATAAGATTGCAAGATTACCGTTGTTAGATTATAAAGTTGGGGGAATTGGGGAGATGGATGGGATGCCGAAAGCAATGCCGGTGATGAGCGGAACGGAGGAGGCGTTTGCAAACGCGACAAGCGAGTTGATTCAAAATATTCCCAGTGGGGGCATGGCTACGGTAAGGGTATCTTAGGTTGAAGCTGGGAGATACTAAATAGGTCAGGTTTACCAATTGTTGGATTTCGTGGCGAACGAGCGATATGGAAAGATTGCTGTTTTTCTGATTGCGCGATGTGTGCAATCGACAGTGGGCAGGTGATTTGGAAAAGTGTTCGTGGGAGGATTTGAACTTGCGATCTTCAGGTTTGTAAATATCGGTGGGATTGGTGCGATACCGCTCCGCTATATGCGCCTGTTGGCCTTGCTCGCTCGTGGGACTGTCCAGATTTCAGCGGGTGGTCGAGGCGAGCGTGGTGATGAGGCCTCCAAGGAACTAGAAGTGTAAGGGGTGCCGGAAGTCTGATTTTGTTTGTTCCACTAAAAGTCCCGGGAATCTTGTTGTAAATTCCGATTTGAAAGTGGTGGGTGGGGCGAGTGCCCCCGACCTTTCCCAGTGGAAAGTGGTACATGGAGTCTAGTGGAAGTGAGTTCGGCTCCGAACGCATGTACGGTGAAATTTGGCCGAATGCAGCAACGTTTGTAGACCAATATAGGGAGTTATATGATAAGTAGGAGAACATTTCGAACATAGAAACGATTAATTTGGCAATTGAAGTGCTAGGACGGGAGCTTTGGAACGATGGTACCTCATGAGTTCACGCGCGCCACGAAATTCGAGGTGGTGGGTGTCTTGCTGGAGTGCCGTCTTTTCGGAAAAGATTTGTAATATATCACTTTAGGCTGAAAGACTTAAACTTTGATTTATAGTAGAATAATAATTACATTATGATGGCTAAGTACTATTTTACCAATACCAGGCCACCGTGCGCTCTGAGGAGGGCGCCGCTGGGATCTTCCAGCGAACAGGGGCTGAATGATGTGGCCCTGTGTTAGTGTACCTTGAGTCGCGAACTGGAATGATCTGATAGCGATTATTGATACGGCGTTGATGAACATATCGCCTGTCAAATGATGACTATTAACTTCGAAATCAATCGAACTGGATATAAAATACAATATTAATCAAATATTTTTTTACTGGTTTGAGATTAGCTCATAGTGTATATAATATCTAGTTGATATTCAAATAAAATTCCCTTATCAAATTTAAACTAAAGATCCCCCCACGGGCTGTATTTCACTTTCCCTCCCTTTTGCCCTTCGCATCATATCTCCGCACTAGGAAGAATTATCGAACACATTCCTGGGAGGCCCATTTCTATTCTTCCGGCTCAGGTCCCTGTGTTCGTTGGTCGGGAGTCTCGCCAGACTTGCCTTGGATACCTCACTTCCTCAATCAATGGCCCAGAATGCCCAAGGTGGAGGTTACCCGATGTCACCGAGTAAGTAGAATTATCGATTTCAAAATCGATAACCAGTGGTGTGGGGAAATGGTAAATTGAGGATAAGTCCGAATTAAAGCAGCCCTCTTACCGGTCCGCAAGGTTGACATCCTACTCGGGAAGGTACAGGCGTGACTGTATGCCGCCCTGAGAGATGAGACTGGCGGCCTGTGGTGACGCTTAAGTGAGTCTTTGAGCTGTTAGCATTGCTAACTTAGCAAGCTACTATAAAGCGCCAGCAGAGCTAGCTACATCCCGCTTAATCGCGATATCGGTTTTGCTTGAATATAGCAAGTTTCCGGGCTAATGCTGCCAATTGTGAAACATTTCAATAAGGGAAGTTATTAGGAGCTTTGTAGTGCACAGAAGTTGAGCACATAAATATGTGGCTTGGCTGGGAAGTTATAAACGAGCGCGCTTTAGACTGGGCGCATTACTGCAGACAGTTCTTGTTTCGTATAGTAACAGATTCGCCCATAAAGTGCTATCTCAGAGTTCTAATACGTTCTTTATGCCGATCGGTGTACTGTATATAACATATAAATTTTGTCTGGCGAGGAATCGATGGGAGTTTGGTAAATTTTCCACGACTTTTACTCCAACCGTTCAGTTCTCCCCCCTAAAGGAGCACAGACACCTCGGTTGGCCGGGCGAGCAGCTCGACAGAGTGGTGTGGCGGCAGCGGTTTGTGATTCCTTGCAGTTGGTGAGTCATCTCGATTCTTTGGGAGAACTTATTTTTTTGTCAGGTTAGTTTTCGTGACATGTGTAGCAAATGTTTCATGGAATGCAGTCGACTGGTGGATGCCCCGAAGTTGGTAGAGCACGTCAGACTGTGCGTGAGGGATCGGTGGAGAAATGTTGCCGAGAAAGAAGTAAGCTTTCTTTGCAGATTTTTAAGTGAAATATTTTTTGGAAAAATCCAAGTAAAGTTCGTTTGGCAGAACGATTGAATCTGTCCTCTAATTTGCTCGATAATTGATAGTTGAAGAAATATTAGGAAAACTTAATCTAATTTTCCTATTACCACTACCGCTTCAACCTCGGGAGCAACTCTGCGGATGGTATAGGAATCTCTTGCTCACACGCCACAGAAACGATCACGTCAATGAAATTCGTATCCTTACGCGGCGCGGTGATGCCAGAGGAGCCCCCCGTCAGTTGCGCTGAGAGCATTGCGTCGGGCAATCGTTGTTGGTAAGTGTAGTTATACTGTATTACGCTTGCTCATTATCCTACATTTTGTCATTAAGGACCGTGAATTTTGAAACCCGAAGCGAATCTTGAAAAGTTTGATTTCTGGGGTTATGTTGTGACATTTTGCTTTGAACATACTAACAATGGAAAGTCGAATACGAGTCGGTTAGTGTTGTATCGCTGAACGAACGTCATCCCACCGCGTGAATTCACCTTACCCCTCCATGTCAGGCCATAACTCGGGCTGATGTGATGGCGTTGTCGAGCGTGATAGGTGTGGTGAAGTCGAAGAGGTCGAAGGAGTTTGAGTTTGACGAAGGCAACGTGTGCTCTAAATGGCTCCTTACCGATTTGGAAGGTAGGCTTATTTCGCTACATAGTGCATTCGCCTTTGTTGGGAAAGTCTTTGGAAACTGAATATCTTACGTCGTCAAACTTTAATGAAGATTCTAGGACTTGAGCTTGGGAGAAGGAGTTTATGAAAATATACTGGTAACAGTATATTGATTGTGTACTGACCCGACGAGCAGCCTTTTGCTATCATATCAACTCTTAATCACCAATCCCTCTGAGTGCGTACGTAGCTCCATTAACAGCTCAATACTACTATCACGATCATCTTTTCGTGATCCATGAATTAAAAGTGTTGTATTATGCACAGGAGTTCTGCTATCACCGCCACCGATTTGTCCTCGTCTGAGTGTGTAAACGATTACCTGTATATTTGTTGTTTTTCTATGTTACTCTATATAATCGATAAATAGGTTTCTAATCTTTATATAAATCTATTTATATAACATTTATAACAACTATGGGTTATAACCTACAATTACTCTATATCTCGACCAAGAAATGCGTTACCACTTTAGTTTTGTGATGTTGTTGTTTGTTAAATTTCGGACAGTAAGGTCGGTTGGCGAGGATTATTGAGGTGATCGGAGAGTCGTAGAGGAGCACCAGTTGTTGGGCGAGACAGCGTCAATGCATGCGATATTTACTTTTGGCAATCTAGGAACATTTTTGCTACCAGCAAAACTCTCATTACAGTAGAACACTTTTTTCCAGGATGAGCAGATCTCTGAGAGATTGGGTGAGTCTTTCTGTTAGGCGATAACAACAGCGCCGGAAGTCAACTGCTGCCAGAAATCGAGGAGTTCGAGCGGGAACTGAGTTTGGTCTACTTGGAAGAAAAGGCGAAACTGGCGGACTACTTTCTGGCGACGAGTTTGTTGTGTGACAGAACTGGCATTGGGGATGATTACGATTCCTGTTTACTTTGAGATTATCACTCTTGTTGAGTTCTGTCATCGACAACCGCTATGACCGGTTCAGTGAAACTCTTTTGGAAACAGGCATGCCACTTGTTGGTTGTGCCTGTCGGGGGGCAGTAACCTACTAGCATCCCTACAGTAGGGGGCCTACTGGGCGCCTTGCATGCCTCTTTCTGCAGCATTATCTAACATTATGGTCGCGAGCAGGGTTCGATGGGTTTACCTTGGTACGTCAGCTTGCGCCTTCCGGGTGTTATTTTGCTTTTTATTCGTCCTCTGAAGAGAGAATAAATCTGTTATTTCCCCCGTGTCGCGACAGAGAGAACAAGGTGATTTATCTCATTCCTGGATTTCCAACCGCTCCGGCTTTCGGCTCGCCGCAGTGCTCTCGAACATGTGGGGTTTGTTGGGGCGCTATGATGCCATTGGAGAGCCCATTTAAAAGATACCTGCATCAGTATCATACTGACCTAGCGGACTCGATTAAGATAACTCATTGCGTTGTTTGGCCGTACATTACGGGAACTTTGCGTTGCCGCCGCCGCCGAGCGAGCAACTTGAGAACTCGTCAGATCGGAATGCAATGAATACTAGAACATGAATGATAAACTTAATTGAATGCTCGGCATTACTGATGTTGACTTGACGTCAAGCGTCACATTGTGACAATAGGCGGGAGGGCAAGCTGTGGCAAGTTCCCTGCGTGCCGTCCAATGCAAAAGTTATCCGATGATTAGAAGAATCTGCGCACCTTCTTCACTCAACCTACTCCCTCGCAGCTGGAAAACCGAAATTCAGTGAAAATTTCCTGATCGTTTTTTCGCAGCGAAGATAGTCCTGACGGGTAGTTATTGTTACTGTTGGGTATTATGGCAGGGCTCTCTACAGGAGGGTCTAACTTGACGGGACCGGTGACTATCTCCATTCAACAACAGCGACAGCTGAGCGAACTTGTTGAGACTTTAAGAGTGCAACTGGTGAGGGAAGCTGAGGAGAGGCATCAGGTGACAGCAGCACCGCACTGTTTCCCATTTTGCTATTTTGAAAGTCTGCGGAATATCTCTTCTTAACAGAAGACGGGTACTGTAGCATCTCAGCTCTCCGAGTGGTTATCTGAAGCCAAGCGGGAGTCTTGTAAACTCCGAGCCTCGTTACAGGACAATCAACAAAAACTGAAGCATTCATGGCTAGCTGCGCAACGTTACGAAGATGGACTTCGGCGAACAACAGATGAACGAGGTGATTCGCGATTCTGAAGTCCGACCGATATTTTCCTCGAAGTACCGATGAGTTAGTCCTGAAATCGAGAGACTTGTCTTGTTTGGCTCTCCGGTCGGTTTCCGGGAATGCAAAGCTCTCCGGAGCTCTCCGCAGCTCAGTGCGCACAGCTCACTGTTGATCAATGCTCAATGCGTATCTCCATCGGGAAATATTCTGTCTACGTGCTTCAAAATAAATCATCAAGTTGTTCATGAATTTGCCAGCTCTTCGAGCATATTCGTTACGAATGCCTAGTGGAGTTGAAGTCCAACTGTTAAACTATCCCACGCGGAGGGAATCTGGTCTTACTGAGCGCAGCTGGTCGGTGATGCATTATCAAGCGATTATCAACTCAACTGAAACGACCCAAATCCCTAAGGGATTTGAAAAGGGATTATCCCTTTCTTAAAAACGCTTTAATTGAACAATATGGAATTCCAATTGAGCAACTCAAACCCATATAGACAAGTAGAAACCGCGCACGCCCAAAACACAGCTGACCTCTGTGCAAGCTTTTTCACACTCCGTTCCTGAGAGGGAACTCCACAATATTTGTGCGTATGTATGGGTCACTTTGTGATGCATGATCAGACGCACTACAGAGCGACCTATCGCAATGTCAATCTGACCTCAGCAAGGCCAAGGAGGAGATCAAGCTCTTTGAAAAGTGGAAGGCTGAGAATGTCACAGTTGACAGATCGAAGCTACTCCGACGAATCGAAAGGTAGAATGGTGTCATTCGCATCTTGCGGTATGCGGCAAGGATCGTATCTTTTGTTAGTTTGGAGACGCAAGTGCAACTGGCACCGAATGGAGATGTTGAAGCACTGGTGTCGGACCGTGAGGACCTCAAACAGCAATGCTCTGACCTCGTAAGATGTATGGAGTAAGAAACTTGGTCTTCTGAAATCGTCTTGTAAAATTTCAATGTTATATGATTGCATTCACAATGTAAATTTTTCCCTGGCTTTGTTTGCGTTCACGGCTTGTCGCCGAGGGGTAGCAATGCTCAGGAAGAATCAGTGTTGTTACTGACGAAGCACTTGAGAGAAGTGCAAATACAGAACGAGACGATACTAAAGACACACGTTGAAGATCTGCGGGATGAAAAAATCCGCCAGCGCTGGTAGGAGCGGAAAACTCTTCTGCCGCCTATTCGACGAACCGCAGGTGTATGCTGGGTTGTAGAATGATAAATTGCGATTGATTGTTCGGCAACGTTCTTGGCTCAAAAGCGGCTCGGTTCTTCATGAAAATTTCTTGAAATGGAATAATCCCGTGAACTTGATGCGAATTTTATATTGTTCGCGAGTACTTATCGTGTGATGATTGGTTTGGAGATTATCGTGAAGTCTGTTAACCCACCTGTAGTGCTCGTAATAAGAGTGTAGCCGCGCGCATCTCGTGAATGCGCCGGCCTAACTGCCGGTTAGATGTGGTACACGTCTCAGCTGGTACATTTTTGGGGTCACCTCGGTCGGGTGTGATGTGCAATACATCACCTCTTCGCTTTTATCGAACACATCTGACCGAGATAATATGACCTATAACGGTCATGGTCACGAATTATTTAACAAGTGGAATTCACTCCACTTCTGATTGACTGCGTAAGCTTCCTGGCAGGCATTTAACCGGTGGGAATCCTAATGATGGGGTTATGAAGGCCGCCCGAGAACTGAGACACTTGCGCGTAAAATCCGAAGCCGACGACAATATAAAAACAGCGCAAAGTGTAAGGAACAATTTACCCGGAATGAAATGATCATTTCAGAAAAGAATAGACGAACTTGCAACGAAACTCCAGCTGGTAGAAAAGGAGAATGCCAAGTTGAAAAGAGACCTTGAAGAGCGTGAACTGCATGGTCCACATTTGCTGCCACGGAGCGATCTAGAAGCCAGACTGGAGGAGGCAAGTGAAGTGAAGCAGGAGTGTATGTTGACTTGTAGCATCACTCGCGAACTGTCGAACCAAAACCCGCTAAACGAATAATGTCGCCAGGCTCAAGAGGATCTACACAAATTGCATTTCTGTATAATGAGTTTGTAAACACTAAATTACTTTGATCAATGTCACGGACCGAAGATGATCTGGTAGGTGCATGGCACCAGCTGCCGGTTGTTCGTGGAGAATGGACAACTGCGGGAACACAATGAACTGTTGCGATCGAAGGCGGGTATTTTGAACACTGATAGATGTGATTAACGATAGATGGTTTAGAAAGCTATTCCACGGAGTGTCAACGTGAAAAGCTCGCACGCAATGTGGCTGAGCGAGAGCTGAGGAGCGCCAGGAAGAAGTGGGCTGTTAGTGAAGCGACGGGTCAGAGGAAAAAGACTCTTGAGAAACGTGAGATGGACTTAATCGAGATGATAGAGCGACTTTGACGGTGTAGACCACGAGCAAGCTGCTATTGTAGCGCATAAAAAGTATCAAGTTGCAGAGGAAAAGTTTCACACACTTGCCAGTCTCGGCACGGAATGTTTAGCCGTAGGACTGGTACGAGTGAGGTTACTCCGAGGGGCGGATGGCGAAGATGTAAGGCCGCGGCGGCGGCGGCTCGATACACTAACGCGCATATCTTGGGCTACGATATTCATACAAAAGCGAAATAAATGTATACCAGATATGATATCATAATTACTATCCACTATCATTGACCAGTCTGTATTCAGGAAACGGTTGATGAAATGATTTATAGCTCAACGATGTTGGCCCAAAGATGGCGAAACCCGGAAAGAACAATTTTCAGGCAATTCCTGCGGAGACTAGAATCGTCGCGATCGGCCAAGACGGAGTTCTCCGGTTATTTACCAGCGACATGAGCAGCGCACTGCTGGAGATTTCAAAGCACGATCTCAAAGTCATGTATATTGGTACGACAACGACGACGTCTGCGTGAAGTAAATATCCAATTTTCTAGGAAGCAACTCAGTGGATTTCGAAACTCCGGTGGACGGGCTATTCCGTCTTATTTTCTCAAACACAGTAACTGCGCAGCTTTGGTATAAAGCGATGAAGCCAACCAGAGTCGCATGAGTATGACAATTTTCAACACCAGCTGCTGCTGCTTTCGATGCGTTGGCGCTTCGGGAATGCGGCGATCAGTTTTGGATCAGTTGATTCACATGAGTAGCCTAGAATCTTTGGGACCCCATTCGGCCTTGCATCTCATCGTTCTCGAGTTCCTGCACCCGATAGAGGTAAACGCTTCAGGTTACCCGATTAGTTTGAACGGGAAGGATGATAATTATCGTGTGATCTTTAGTCTAGGCAAAAAACCTCAGTTGTGGTTATACGGTAATATAATCGCGACTTGAAGCTCTTGTGAAGTTCTCCTGTAGTCTATTGGTAAACTAATGGTATGTCTGTTATACAGTTGGTCGGTCTACAGATTGTATAGCAATAAGTTGCTTCCAAATAGTGAAGAATGATGATGACTTCATTAAATGTATAAGTTTCACAAAAGCCAAGTCGGTTTTCACTTCACTGCCACTTTCTCAAGATACTACTTGTGCGGTCACATCTTTATTATCTCTCTGCGTTTGTCAGTAACTACTTCCAAGTTCGGATGATAGGTGGTTTCTACTAGCCTCTACATTACCGCACTCCGGCCATCCGTGGGATAGTACATGGCAGTCGGTCTGTGACATAGCAAAACTCCAATGGTCCCGTTGAGCTTTCTGACAAACAGTAGAGCTTGTAGATCCCATACAAACTTTCCTGTATGACAAAATGAGTAAATTCTTCTAGAATATGGTTCTCATTAACATTGCAATCCCGCAGACGATTGTAGTAGTGCAACAATCCTCAGGCTGTCCCTCTAGCATTCACATCTATCGCTTTGTTGGCAGCTGTCACGGAAGCCATCGAAACAGCGATCGGTAAATAGTTAGGGGGTAGTCATTGTGACAGTATCTCTGCTGTCAGATACGCCAGAGTCGCGAGGAGCGTACTCGGTTGCGCAGTTATCAATGCGCCTGAGTGAATCATTCCCGACTTGGTTTCTGCAGAAAGCGCGGAGCTTCCGTTTGGAGAGATTTCATAATTACCTTATTGGTAGCTTATCGTTCATGGTTTATTATTATTAAGCTAGGATAATCTGAAAACCGCGCCAAACTCTTTCTTCGGACAGAAGGAGCCGCGCGATGAGCCTTGGCTTTGTTAAAAACGTAACAATTGTGTCATCCGTGCATCGACCAGCTCGGGTTCGCTATTCACTATAAGTAGCGAACCCAAGCTCGCTACTTACAGTAGTCACCCTCGCCTGTTGATACGCTGGCACCTTTTCGGAATCCTACCGCTGATAATTTGCGCCTAATCGCTAATCTTGAGTCACCAGGCCGTTCGGAAGTCATCGGGGTGCAATGCTGTGCCGATACACAGTATCGAGATAACACTGTCTCACTGTTATCGCGGCTAATGGTTGATGCTGTCAGCCACATGGAGGCTTCTCACACTGCCTGCTTTGCCTCTCGCACTTGCGCACCTTCGGCCCCGCCTTCTCCCATGTTTGCGGGTAGATACTTTCGGTGTAATCGCTGCAGGAGGCTCCCACTCGGCGGTGCTCAGTGGATGGCCAGGGAAGCTCTACACATTCGGCGGTAACAACCTCGGGCAACTTGGCTCGGCCGGGCCTTCTCCCCGACAAGTTATTGCTGTTTCTTGTGGGTGAGTACCAGTACCCTCGCCAAATGGGAGTATTCTGCTAAGATACGGTCAAACCATTGCACTGCTTAATGACGGTGCAGTTTACGCATGCGGACAGACGCCTTCAGCAGGCTCATCTTCATTTGCTGTTGAAGATCCAACCACATGGTAGGGTCGGGACTCGAACTTGAGCGTGTAGGCTCCGGAATTGTCCCTCGGGCTCTGCCCCAGTGGGACTGTCTGCATCACTGTGCACGCCCTGGGGGCTTTTATAAGATTTTGTTGTCCTAGTCAACTTCCTAGTGGACAAAAACTGCATATTGAAGGGTACCCAAGAAGATATCGGTTGAAATACGACTACTTACACTACCTCGTTCGTAACTCTGTCGAGAGCTTACTTGGAGCTCTCCAGCGATGCCTTTGACCAATTCAATCATGGTTTAACTCGCCGAGTAAGTGCGAAGGTTCACGTGGCTATAAAGTTCTTCTTGAAGGCATTTATATAATGATACGTTTCGATACTGCCGCTGCTGCTGATTTACTGACGAAAACCATCTTGAACGCTTTCTGTGAGACCCAAGTTCGGTTAATACGAAAAAAAAGCAAAACCGATGTTGGTGGTATGCCGTATGCGTGATTGTGTCAGGTATCATCGACTAAACCAGTTTTCGAAGGTTGGTCTGAAATTTAAGGTAGCTCTGGTATCTGCCGGGCTGGACTTCACACTTCTCGCTACCACTGCTGGTAAAGTGTTTGGTCAAGGCTCCAATCCTTTCGGCGCCTTAGGCCTCGGTGAGCTATCAGCTACCTGTTGCTCAAAGCCAGTTTCACAGGCACGATAGTGTCAACCAATCAACCCGTTACCGAGTGGACGCCAGTAGTCCTTCCGAAGAATGTCATTGCGATCAACCTGGCAGCTGGGTGTTTCCATAGCGCCATAGTCGACCATCGCGGTTGGCTTTGGGTTGCTGGTAGCGATCTTCATGGTCGGTTGGGCATTGAACGAGATCCATCATTTGAGTACGAGAAAGTTGCATTTTACCGGAGAATCTTCGACCTTCCTGCCATTTCTGCAGTAGCTCTTGGAAGTAGCCATTCTATGGCACTGAGCCAAGATGGCGACGTTTGGGGGTGGGGATCGAACGAGCGCGGCCAGCTGGGGCTGGGTTATGGTGGTGAGAACATACGCCCTGTCCGGTTACCCATAAAGAATGCAGTTAGAATCAGTGCCGGTAGAACTCACTCGGCTTACGTCGACCGAGCTGGTTGCCTTTGGACTTGCGGCGACAACAGGAAAGAACAGTGCGGGTGGGGTTTTGATGGGATGGATACGATTTGCAAATTTGCTTTAATATATTCATCCATAGTTTCGGTTGCTTGTGGATGGAGTCACACCATAGCTTTGCGTACCGATGGCGTTGTGCTAGCTTGTGGCAACCACGAGGACGATCGATTAGGTGTGGACGGCATGATTGCATTTGAATCCATGATGACTGAAACACGTTACACATTCAGTTCTGAGTGATGTCGGATGAATTGTGTTACACAGTGGGCCAGTAATCACTTGAATCAATAAAGAACAGAGCTTCATAATAAGTCATTTACAACTGCAATCAAATCGCTAAATTCAATCAAATGTGAAGGGCAACATGTTGCGCGCAATGTAAAATAGCAAACGGCGAAGGAGTCTTCATGTGGTGTGCACGCCGCAAGGTTGTTCAATCACACAAACTGCGCATACGAATCTGTACAATGCGACGGTAGTTGTGTTTGGATAGATGCGTCGCATGTCGATCACAGTTGTCAGAATTGTTGATTTGCGCCCCACAACTTCCCATTTCGCTTAATGGCAGCAGCTCCCGTCATCAACTTGTCCCCTGGCTTGAAGGAGATTCTTCGCAAATACTGCGAGGATGAGAATCTGCTTTCCCTTGCGTGTGCAGTTCTACAAGAAGAGCAAGTGGTGCAGGTGCTATCTTTCTCCACCCTTTCGGACGCGGACGTGAGCTCGATTCGGAAGAAGATCATCGCTAAGGACGATTCGTTCAAGGGTAAAGAGATTCTGATCAATACCTGCTTGAAGTCAGCGGTGCGTGACGCTAATTTCCAAGCGGACCTTGCTCAAGCTACTGACAAGATCGTTGCGCAGAAGGACGCTTCCTCGAATCAGAGGGCTGCAGCGGTGTCGAAGATGCATGAGAGAATAGAGGCCCTCAAGAAGGCGATGGGGGTGAAAGACATGAGGGCCAATATCCTACCTCCTATTTCGGTGTGGAGAAAGCTATTGGTGGCTCTTCCTACCTATGTGGACTTCAACACCGACTTGCGTAACACTGATTATGCTGGCTCTATATTACCGGTACACGCCGACCCAGTGGGTATCTTTCTCCAGGCTTCAGACGACCAGCTGCCGACGGTGGTTCAACAGGTTGTTCCGAAGGACATCGCCGACAGGCGCAGCCGAGAGATGAGCGGGACCGCTTGGGCGGCCTGCTTTATAAGGTACTCCACCGCCCTTCTCCTAGCCGACATCGAGCAGGGCGAGGGAGCTAAGCTTTCGGCAAACATTGACGTGTTCACCTTATGGTCGTATATGATGAGTGTCAATGTGCTAGCGGCGAAGTATGGTTGGTCTCTCGCCTACGACGTCGACTGCGCGTTCAGAAGACTCGTTGAGGCTCGTTGCTTGGAGGGAGCCGTGCCTTTACGTGAGGCCATCTCCGACACTGCTAGTTTTGCCCAAATCACTGTGGACAAGACTCTCTACGGGCGTCATCCCTCTCATGCCCCGGCTAAGTCGGGCGCGGATGCGAAAGGAGAGTCTGCCACGCACTCGAAGAAGGATAGCAAGTCCGGTGCCAAGCGCTCCAGAGCTAACAGATCGTCTGGTAAGCTTTGTTACGAGTTTCTGGCGACCGGCTCGTGCAAGAGGCCTAATTGTCACTTTCGTCACGAGGATGCTGCTGGTACTCCTGCCGAGAAGAGACCGAAGGCTGGCCCCAAGAAGTGAGACCTGGGAATCGGAGTGGCCATCGTCCGACGAGGGAAGTAGTCTCTGTCATGCCCTTGTCAGCGTTTGTGTCTGTGTGGCTGTCATGAGAACAACCTTATTTACTACTGAGAGTTCGTCTTGTTGCGTTGTTACCCGGTGTAGTGGTCAGCATCGGCGCCGTGCCGTGGATCCTACCAGACCGGGTGGCTCTCCGCGTGCATCGGCGAAAGGCCTGATGACGCTTTCATAGAGAGTACAGGCATCGAGTGGAGGCCATCCGATAAGAAATGTCGGGCTGTGCCCTACTGCTGCCACGAGTTCGCCCCTGCAGCAACAAGGCTGTCACGCGATTTCTCGATTTGCGCTTCGGACTGAGGAGACAGTGCCGTTGCGTATTCGGAACGGAGACCAGGAGAGCGGCCGATAGGCGCTCTTGGCCAATGGGCGACGAGCCCGATGTGCGAGCCCAACGGGTCGGTGGTTTCCGCAGGATAACCTTAGGGATCAGGAACATGGCTGATCTAATGCATGCGACGCCGAGTGGCGCACAGGTTCCGAGGCTGCCAGTGGCAGCCTGCCACGCGGGACCGCGTTCTACTTCTTGGCGGCGTGATGACGTCGCACGTTAGCGTACATTGACTACTAAAGTTTCTCTCGGGTTTCTCTCGGTGGATTCCTCCCATGGCCGTGAGAGGATTTTGTCTGCCTCAGGTTCATTCCTGACCGGCTCGATACCCGCGACGTTTGGCCTCATGTAAGTGCCCTGGTAGCCGATGCATTAGCTCGGGCTGAGGAGGAATGGCAAAAGGAGTCATCCGACCTCACTGACGGCACCGGGATTTTCGGCTCTCTGGACACGAACTTCTACGCGCCGTCTTCCCCGCTTCTGGAAAGGTTAGCGCGGACTCTGGACCTAGAGGTCGAAGAACTGTTAAGCTCAGAGACCGGCGAGGCTCTAGCTTCATGGCTCAACCTAAGCCGCCAGCAACAGTCCACGTCGTCGGCATGGTCAGACCATCTCCCAGTCTTGTCGGCCTGTGCTGATAGAATCCGAATTGAGTGGGCAAGGCTTCTTGAGGTGAATCCGCGCCCCGCTGAGTGCGGTAGTCCGGTACGGCCACTCCTAATGCAAGCCATCATCGCGGAGCTGGGAAATGCAGTTGGCGACGGTTGCAACTTCGATCTCCACTTTCTAGACTTGGTTGATAAAGGTTTACCGCTCGGTACATCCGGGGAGGTCCCGAGGAGTGGCGTGTGGCCCGCGCGGGAGTACGATGTGAGGGATCGGTTTTTCCCCATCTCGAAAGATTTATGGAGAGAGAACTACCGTTCTACTGCGGATTACGAGACCGAAGTCCAAGCGGCTATCTCGAAGGAGATAGCTCTCGGGCGCATGTCGGTGGTGGAACCCAACGAGATTCATAAGATCAAGGCCATCACCCGCCTCGGCTGTGTTCCCAGCTTTGACGCTGAGGGTAACGTCAAAAAAATACGAGTGGTCGATGACCTAACCGAATCGGGCTGCAATACGTTGATTCGGAGCAACGTCTCCGAAACGATATTATTGCCGAATATCTCCGCCGCGTGCCGAATTGCAGTGATGTGCAAGGTCGCGGACGTAGGGGGAGCCGATCCGCTTTATTGGGTTGAGAGTGACGTCAAGTCGGCGTTTAGGCAATTGAGGCTGTCTGACGTCGACTCGTGGTTTTGCTGCAATCGTGTAGGCGAGAGAATCGTGAGGCATTTGGCCTTGCCCTTTGGGGCGGTATCCAGTCCCCTACTTTTCTGTCGTCTCTCGGGATTGGACTCGATCATCGCGACTGTTATGCTGTGTCTGTGTAGCCTATTCCACAGGCTCGTAACGTACATTGATGATAGAGGGATCCCAGTGAAACTACGTTTCGCCCTGAAAGTCGCGTTAGTTTCAGTTCTGGTTGATCTTATCTGCGGGATTGAGCCGGCCTTCGAGAAACTGTTTGTGTCTCAGCAACCTCATTGTTTGGGGTTTGTCCTGAACCTAGTGGAGATGACTCTCACTTTATCCGCTGAAAAGCTTCAGGTGTTCACAGCGAGTCTCGGGGGAGTATCTAATCAGGGTGACTCGGTGGCTGTGAAGGACCTTGAAAAACTAGTTGGTCGCTTGGCCTGGGTTTCGGTTCCGTTCAAGAAATTACGGCCCTTCCTAATGCCATTCTATGCCTCTCTTCATATCGGTAAATCTAAGTCACTCCGCTCGATTAAAGTGGGAAAGGCTCTAGCTTCTGCGGCCACATTTCTGAGACGGTTTTTCCAAACCGAAGCTGCTATACCTATGCACAGTCTCCTACCGGATATGGGAGATATGCATCGGACTGTGCTAGTGAGTGACGCCTGTACTAAGAAAATTGGAGGATATGTATTACACCAGTTTGGAGAATCTGGTAATCGCATATTGTGGTACCAGGCTGATGTGACAGATCGAGAGCTTTCGGCATTACTAGATAAGCTACTCGAGAGGGAGAATGCGTCTTCGGCTATTGGCAGCCCTGAGATGTGTCTTTTGGAACTATTAGCCCTAGTGGTCGGCGCTGCTCAAGCTCCTCGGTCAAATCTGGTTGTTGCCGTGACAGACAATGAAGCGTGCTCACACGTTATCAAGTCGATGCGTAGCAGGTCGACGGCTCTCAGCAAGTTGATGCAATCGCTTATGGTTATACGTCCACACTTAGCTGGGCGTAATTTGACGGCAGTCCATGTCGCCGGTGAGAAAAATGTACTTGCAGACTGGATATCTCGTTCCACGGCGAGCGAGGTGAGACATAGAATGGCCGGCGTACAAGATTGCGAGGAAGTGGACATCCGTGCGACGCTCCATGAATTTAACGAGTCTCTTTGAGGAACGTGTTCCTATAACGCGACTATCAATCGAGATAAGATGTGTATTTTGTTTCAACGACTGCCATCAGGATGTTGCGCCTATTAGACTCATTAATTAAACGGCACAGTTCTTGCTTTGTTCCTCATGTTCGTCCCTCTCCCAAACTGTCAAAGCGAGCTGCGCAAGAGGAAATCGGCGGCTCCTGCCCAGACTATGCCAACGGTATGTGCTAGGATCCAAAACCGGCTTGATGGATTCTCCTCACGTGAAGAGCGGATCCTTAGTTCGACGTCGATATCGTCCAACAGGCGGAAGAAGACTCGAGGTTCGGCAAAGCGTGCGGCGGAAGCTTCGCGCTCCGTGACCGAGGCCGACGTCGAAGCTGTGGTGCAAGCTGCGAGAGCGGACGGTACAAAAAGGTCGTATAGCTGCATGATCAATCGTTATCTCGATATCATGAAGGCAACTGATAAGGATCCATATCCTTTGACTATCGAAAAGCTCTTGCATTTTGTGGTATGCTTGATTCGAGGTAATTACACATTCGAAAGCGTGTCTCGCTACTCGAGGACAGTTAAACTTATAGCGAGACAGGAGAGAGGCGAGGTGCTAGACAAACTATCCGAAGAACGCTATAGGTTGGCTCTAAAGGGCGCGTCGAAACTATGCGTGCAGTCGGGCCTCGAGGAACAGAGTCGATCCCCCACTTTCACTCGAGAGGAGGTTGTCTCCATCTCGTCTGTTTCTTCGCCTGGGAGCGAAATAATCGTATGTGGCTTCATACTCGGCATATGTTGCCTTTTGAGGCTCGGCGAGTTGTTGGAGCTTACCGCTGACAACGTTGAGTTCGAGAACGACCTAGCGGCCGGTAGAGTTTTTGTGAAAAGGGGCAAAACCGACCAAGCTGGGGTCGGCGCTAGCATCTACTTCGGTTGTGTGTGTGACGGCGACCGACCGAATTTGAGCTGCCCAGTTCACCGCTTACACACCTGGATGACTAATTCCGGTGTAAAGGACAGTAGCTCAATACTCTTTCCGATATCTAGAGCAGATTTCATCGTAGGATTGGAGCAGGTGGCTGCGGTGACTCTCGGGGTACCACGTGTAGGCATGTCTTACACAGGCCACTCGCTACGGCGAAGCGCTGCACAGATCCTCTTCCATAGCGGGGTCAGCATCGAGCACATTGTTGAAATGGGACGATGGCGGTCGGCCAAGTCCTTAACTGCCGCCTATTTGAGAGGGGGCGTGTATCAGAGGAAGCGCCAAACCTCGTTCACGAAGATACTGATGCGTGACGAGGCAGTACCTTCTTTCTCGGGGAGTTCGGGAGAGTATGGGAGGAGCCTGGATTCTCACACCAGTTGACGCTAAGCAGGTAGGCTTACCGACTCTGCTCGCGGCCACTTTCTCGTAAAGAGGTGTCCGTGCCTTTCCGGCTCTTTGCAGATGCTCTGGTGTAGAGCACCCAGCCTCGTGATTGGTGTTTGTGGTGTTAGGCACAAACACACATCACCTCTCCCAAACTCCCGAGCGGTTCGCGGTTTTATGTGAAGGGCAACATGTTGCGCGCAATGTAAAATAGCAAACGGCGAAGGAGTCTTCATGTGGTGTGCACGCCGCAAGGTTGTTCAATCACACAAACTGCGCATACGAATCTGTACAGTGCGACGGTAGTTGTGTTTGGATAGATGCGTCGCATGTCGATCACAGTTGTCAG
Source organism: Perkinsus chesapeaki (assembly GCA_013115145.1). NCBI lineage: Eukaryota > Perkinsozoa > Perkinsida > Perkinsidae > Perkinsus > Perkinsus chesapeaki. Next base: position 20,870 of record JAAPAO010000114.1, read on the forward strand.
CATTGTTGATTTGCGCCCCACAACTTCCCATTTCGCTTAACCCACCCACTTCCGCCCTGGGAGGAGCCTGGATTCTCACACCAGTTGACGCTAAGCAGGTAGGCTTACCGACTCTGCTCGCGGCCACTTTCTCGTAAAGAGGTGTCCGTGCCTTTCCGGCTCTTTGCAGATGCTCTGGTGTAGAGCACCCAGCCTCGTGATTGGTGTTTGTGGTGTTAGGCACAAACACACATCACCTCTCCCAAACTCCCGAGCGGTTCGCGGTTTTATGAGCTAGTCAAACTACGGACAGAGTTATGAGTAGAACCTTCAATTAATACGTTAAACCAACACTGACAGTGTTACACTGTTAGTCGGTTGTTCGACAAACGAGATAGACGCGGTAGATCTTCGTGTCACGTGACAGTCGCATTCTGGCAATTTCTTCGGGTATCATAGAGGCACCCCTGTGGCGGAGCGTATCAAGCTATTATAGCACAGCAGCTGTCCCCTCAGCGTCTAAATACACAAAGGTATTATTTAACGCGTGTAACGCCAATTTCTTAGCAATCCGACGACCCACCATCCGAATAGATTTTCGTCAAGTCATAGTTCTAGCACAACCTAGTTCCTAGCTTACCAGGGCTGTGAGATACTCTTCATACTTTATTGTACTTTACAACTGGTTCTGCTTCATCCCGGAATCCCACGGCACGTGGGGTGCGGGAGCTTAATCAACTGAATACAACACGTGAATCTGCCGCCGTCTTATTACCATCTTCCCTCTCTCTGCGCCTTTCCTGCCCTAGCGCCTGGGACACTTCGGTCGCCCTGACTGACACAATCCTTCTTGCGCTTCCCAGTTGTACTGCACAACACTTCGCGTTCTTTCATACTCGATACCAAGCTCTTGGTCGTTGAGATCCGAGGAGCCCCCGAAATCTCCAAAGCTCGCAGCACACTCAATCGTGTGGCATTACCCTTCTCATTCAGTTCTTTGTTGACGGGTGTATGTCAGCTCTGGGAGTTGTGAAGACTTGCCGAGACGAGGTACGATCGCTGCTCGTCGCTGGTTATTCACATACTTTCTTTCCAGATTCCTAAAGGCCCAACAGGAGGCATGTGGCGTAGAGCTCTCTATGACCTTATCGACCACCCAGGAAAATATGCGAGTAGCATTTTCCACAAGTCAAAGGAGGGCTTCACCACTGTGTACGACGGCTTTCCTAAATCAACTGTACATCTCCTCGTGCTGCCGGATAGAACTTTGAAGGGCCCTCAGCAGCTTACCAAGTGAGCGGTGGGGAGGCAATAAGCGTCAACCTTCTCTTGCTTGAACTGTAAACTTGACCTCGAATGTCGTGTACAATTTTGATTCGTATTAGATGTCAAAAATATGTCATCGATCAGTCGGTCCAATTTCCGGGGAAGACTTCTGTGGAAGGCCTGGTCCTTGAGTTGACATCATATTTTGGGAGCGTGCATGTTCTGACTGTTTCAGTTCTTGATTCGGAGCGAGCGCTGTCACATGAAAGTTAATATCAGTATTATGGGAAAGGGGTTCTCACCGAACTTCCTGAAGTCCTAAATTATTCTCGTTACTAACGAGTCGTTACCTAAACACATATGGCGCTCTCTTCTCAATGATGAAATTAATGCTTAAAAATGTAGAGGTATTTTAATTCTATAAGAGGGTCTCTGAGGGAGCCTTGAGGGGTATTAATCAGTCACACCCATGTGGAAGTGTTATCAAACTGCCCTGCTCTTCAGAGATGGTGAATTCGGTATTCCATTTTTACGCCGACTTCATGGGTATTGTGATTGGCTGGTCAATGAGCTCCAGAAGCAAGAACATATCGGTAAACTCGGGTTCAAATGTGGCATTCATGCGGTGCCGAGCTTGGAGCCTTTCCACGTACATATTATATCCGGCGACATGAAGAGTGATCGCATAAAACATAAGAAGCATTGGAACTCTTTCACGACACCTTTCTTTGTGGAGCTTAATGAGGTGGAAAGTATCCTGCAGATTGAAGGTGGGCTGAACTCATTCCTTATTCGACCAATCAGCTTCGTTTCAGGTAGTCTGCGATCGATTCTGGCACGCGAGTCTCACTTAAAAGACGATTTGGTGTGCAACATTTGTGGCGAGAATTTCGGTCGATTCTTGAAGTTCAAAGAACACAGAGTTTCCTGTCGGAAAACAAAGTCATCAGCGGCTGGCCAAGTAGCTGTCAGCCAAAATGAAATTGAGCTGCCGCAAACAAAAAGGCAACGATTATGTTGAATCCTTACAATATTGTCTCCTTGAGTTGGTTCATAGTGCAAAACAGTTGCTCTCTATTCTGTCAGCAATCTTCTGTCGAGGACAGACTACCACAATGCCTGGTCTTGTAAGACTTAGTGCCTCGTTAGTGCGGCGAGAAATGCCCGAACCACACTGGCAGGCCCACGTACTAACTCCAATCGCTTATTTTGTCTCATAGAGGCTCATGCACATAACCTTTTGCAAATCATTAACCAATAGAATATCTTCCTGACTAAGACGGACGAAGTTGCTGAGTGTGTATAGGGAAGACCTTGCACGAGGTGCTGAATTTGGAACCTCGATTAACAATCACGAAGAAATACTCAACAACTTCGACATTCCCCGAATGCAACTAGTCCCTGATGAGGACCCTCGATAGTCATGTAGCTTTCATCCGTCAGTACGTCAGAACTGGACGGTATTATGTTAGGCATAGATTCGTTGGCCTTTTCTGACAAGGCTTGTCGTGCTGGCTAATCTCAAATTCTATTGTATTTACTGAACATAACAATGACGATGACTTGACACTTTTCTGTATTAGTAAAGACTCGTATTTCTAACCACATACTGCTGCTATACGCTTCATTAAATAAGTTACCGTATATAAAAGCAGGCTGATGCTGAAAGGTTGAGAAATTCGGTGAAGTACAAGTTACTTCGCTAAATGTTTACACGCTTTTCGTCAAAAAACGTTATAATACGTACTGTTAACCAATACCGTTATAATACTTGGGAGTGGATCAACCGACTGAATTGCGACAGGACTACAGGACGATCCGACCAGCATTTAAACGAATCAGGTAGCCACCTCGAGCACTTGATGAGTACACGACCAAGTAACAGCACGACTATATAGCTATGGTTGCAGAGATGTAGTCATAAGGAAAATTGAAGTTGGGCCCGATCGGTGGCTTAACCACGACACGGGCTGTACCTTTCAATAACCAGTTAGTTATATTGTTCTTGACTGTCGTCAAAGACAAGTCCAATGCTCCACCAACCTTGATGCCAAGCTTCACTGTTTTTTCCACGTAGACCGATACATTGAAACCAAGATTGTAAGGTTTACCCGCGAAGACATAACTCTTTGAGTTCTCGCCGGGCTGAACATCAATATCCGAAAGCAACCTATTGAGACCGTATATCTTGAAATGAGGAATGGCTACAAAGTTCTCCTTAGTGGTGTCACCCAAACCCGAAGACTGAGATAACTCCTCGTCATAGGCTTTTAAGAAGATCGTGGCAGCTGCTTTCTTCTTATTCCCGTATGAAATGATTTGGGCATCACCACCTGCGTGAACATGCAGTTCTGACTGAGTTTTACCATCATAAACAGCAGTCATGCCAATGACGGTATTGTCCCTCGGATCATCAATATCAAAGAAGTCAACTTTGGCATCGATAGTAGTCTTCTCGCCTTGTTCCAGTGTGCCATGAAAGCAGTAAGGGTAGTCGATGATCGGGTTGGTGGCATTACAAGTAGCTGGATATGCGAATTTGCCAGCCTCATCGACTTGAGCTTGCTGGATACCCTTCGGGAAAGAAGCGATGCGTTCCTCGTTTATCGTGATAGACTCAGTCTCGACGTCCTTCAGCATCTCGAACAGCTCCGCCAATGAGTCTTCGCCCAAGTTGTTATTATCTATGTCGCCTAGTTTTAGACTTAACCCCACCAAAGCAACTGATACAGCAATGAAGCTCTTGAAAAGCTGAGTGTTGAAACTCATGAGGATATTCAACCCTGAGAATGAAGCACATGGGACGACAAGTTCGATGAAACGAACGTTCGGACTATGCCGAACAGTATTTGGCTTAACCTCAGCTTTCCCACCCATGGCGCCTAGTGTGCGCCATCGCACCAACGTGGAACCGTCATGTCACTTAAGAGCTGTAATTCTCGCATTATTCGTAATTGGTGACAAAAGGATCCGAAATGTGTTGCATTCAAGACAGTGCGCGCCTCTTAGCGGGATTTTGCAGGGCAGCGAGGTGAAATGCGGCTAACCAAGGGTACAGGATAAGATTCCACACATTGCGCTGTCACTACAAATGGTGTCGCATGAAGTGCGCGGCACGTAGGCCGCCGAGGCTCATACGACGCATTATGAGGTCTTGTTGGACCACATGCTTATCTATATTTGAAGCCGCTGACCTTAATAAGTAGGGAACTGGCTCGCCTCAGCTTGTCTCCCAGTTGCGGCTTACGTTCTTTCTAATTTGGAACCGAAGAGGAGGTTCTTGTTGCGCACAATGATGAGCAATTGTGAGCCCGAAAGGAGCCGTAAGATGCTGCAGTGTAGTGGGCCTCTACTCATGCTGGCTTGTGCCAAGGGATTCAGTGGCCGCCGGAGGCTATCTCAGGTCTTGTCAATAAGCGTCATCTGATTGCCCAAGCAAATTACCCTCCGTTGACTGAGCTAATGGTATAGCAGCTTCTTGGTTCTTCCCACTAGTCGGTCTGAGAACCAGGAGAAACCTCTGAGCCTTCAGCACAAGCTCAAGTACATAGGCAGGAAAATATGACAGTTTGGGAGGTGTACAACTCACTCACTAGATCGATATTCAGAATAGCATGGGAAGCCGAACTGAACCAAGCTTTCCCCTATGTGCTGCAAATTCTGTAACTATACCTGAATGCTTCAGGGTGAATCACACATTGTGATTCACAATGTGACTCGTAGGGACGACGCTGAAACGATATGGCTTATGCATTTCAGCTCAATCTACACTGTGCGTATCGCACAAACAGTCATATGCATGCTTACTACCCCCGGGGTAGTACCCCGATATCCACTGGGGTGACACAAGACAGGTGCTGGATGTCGCAGCCCGCACACCGGAGTGCGGAGATAGTCATACACAGTCGGACATGTAGAATGAGATAGAAGTACACGTTCGCAACTAGAGATGCCTTATCACTCCTTTACGATGAGTGATCAACAGAAACCGCTTCGTGCGGGGGAGGCAAGGGAACACCCCTGTGGCGGACCGTGTTCAAACACACGTAGCAAGTTTGCAGTCTGACTTAGCGCTTAGGAAAAGAATGTAATCTCCGGGCAGCAAAGATCATTTTTCAACAAATACAAACAATTCAAGGTTGTAGTGCGAAGAACTATTCTTTGCCTGTCCCAGGATGACTATTTTGATATAGCTTGATCCGATATGGGACGCTTGAGCTGCCTGTTCAGTGGACAGTGTCTACTATCTCAACTTTTGTCGTGTTACTAGAATAGACGAATCTCTAGCAGGCCTATCAATCAAGTACCAGTTTCAATTTATTAAAAGAATTGTGCTCCTCGGATTCCGTCGAGTAAGTCTCTCTTCACACCCGAGAGAGGAGACATATTCCTCCGTTCGCATGAGCTCTGACCCCTCCAGCTTGGAGGCCTTCTACGCCAGAAGTTTAGGCTAGCCATGCAGAGATCATTGCAACCCTTCGCTGCAAAGTCGTGCAACAAGCAGACTGGTAGTCTCCAGCATACATATAAAAATGAGAATACATATCCATAAAAATACCTCAGCTTCTATTCATACCTCTCCCAAAGGTTCCATAATGCTACCCGTTCCGATATCAGGTCGCCCCTCAAAGCCCTGCTGGCCGTTCATGTTCAACGGTTGAACGATGGCCTTCCTAACCAGCGGAAACTCGCAGGGGACTGTCAATCGGTACACAGGCGGTCTACTGTGCCAAAATACTAGGCCGTGAGGCCTACGCGTTCTGGGGGGAGGAGCACCCATCGACTGCTCCGGTGTCGGGGGGGGGGGGGGGGGGGGGGGGGGGGGGGGGGGGCACCCCCCCCCAAGGAGGGGGGAGGAAAAAAAAAAAAGGGGGGGGGGGAGGGTGTTTTGTTTTGGTGGAAGGAGTGGGGGGGGGCAGCAGGAGT
>JAAPAO010000114.1:27050-72384 GCA_013115145.1 Perkinsus chesapeaki
ACACACAAGCCGCGGGGGGCCGGCGGGGGGGGGGGGGGCCCCCCCCCCCCCGGGGGGGGGGGGGGGGGGCCCCCCCCGCCTCCCCCCCCCCCCCCCCCCCCCCCCCCGACACAGTATGTGCAGCAAGCTATACAGAAAGGGGGGCTTACATCATGTAAGTTGTCTTGCCAATGAACGGTGATTCCCCCCATTCTGTGCAGTGATAGCTCTCGTTCAACACAGGCTTAACCTCGAGGTAACCAGATGGTAATTCCCAAGGTCGAGCATGTAGCCCCAGAGCTAACTTAGCTCTTAGTAAGAACTTAGCTAAGACGCACGTGTAACAGCGCATGTTTCCAGGCTACTTTAACAGAGGTACTGTGCACAATCCGTAGAAGACTTGAGTCTTGGTGAGTGCAGTTGTGAGCCGAAGCACCATATCGGATTTACCGCTCCTCCGATGGCTACTATCTGGAAAACAGATTCGAAGCCGTGAAAGCGCTCTCTGAAACAGCCTGTTCCCGCGCCTGAACACATTTTGATTCGGAATCGAGTGCTTGCGTGCTAAAGTGAGATACTGCTTTCATCGGTTGCTTCATACTGTGAACTTCACAGCATTCAAACCTGAAGCTTATCCGTACAGTGTGGCACTCCTCAGTTAAGAGTCTTCACACAAAGTTGATGATTCCATTTGGGCTCACTTGCGTCTGTCTGGTAGAACTCTATCCAACATCGGGCCCCCTTCCCACATAGTCCGGGCTAACAACTAACTAGCACCGTCAGCCGCTGTTGCACTGTGCTAAAATGATTGTGGCATCTTTCCTATGGTTACCGAACAGTGGTCAACTTGGATAAGATGGTCTCATCACAGGCTCTCTAGAGCTCTACAAACACGGTGTTTGAAACACCGCTAGACTAGCGGCGCTAGTACATGCTCCTACCGCTAGTTCAAGCCACAACCTCCGCGCTGAGCTCAACACCCTTGGTCAACTAAGAGGCTTTCTCTTCTTTTCTCAATAATAACAAACACAAAGGGAGAGGGGAGTCAGCGAAGGCTCCTTGTATGTTCGTTTACTCTCACCTGGATTCAGCTGTGCGCGCGTGCACGAGCGGGTGACGCACAATCAATAACAATAACCTTCATTTACCCTCCAACACAGCTGCAGTGACCCGTACAGCGCAAAATAAGCTTGCCGAGCTTCAAAGAGTGATCGACAGTACGAGACCTCAGGAGCTTGCTCCCCAGTAGATGCTGTAATGTGCATAGATGCCGTCGCAGTGCGACGCGGCTTTTCAATTCCGCTGCTTTCCCGGAGGAATACGAGCGGCATCGTGTGAGGTCGGAGCCAGCCGCTGGTTACATATCCAGGTCTTGCTTATGCCTTTCTAAGCTAGGTTTCACGCCTTTCATGTTATATACCTCAATAGCCACTCTAGTAATCACCCTCACGGTCGGCTTCGCATGGAGTCCTCAAGACTGCAAGGGTGACCAATCCAAGAATGACAGGGTTACTCGCATCAAGTGCGCCTTCCATAATAATACTTGGGTTCATCCCTTGTCAAATATTATGAACAAGGATGTTATACTGGCTGCTATTGGAGCCGGCGGTGGATCGATAGCGTGGTCCGTGAATGCTGAAATTATGCCGGTGAATGTTGATCATACAATCTTTGTCCTCATCAGTGGGCTCGGCCTGAAGATCCTCGAGAGCAGCCTCAGTGATTCGTCCTTTATAAGGAGCAACCTGGTCGGCACCGTCAACAGTGCTTTCCCCAGCTCACTCACAGGTAACCTGATCAGCCTTGCATCCGGTGGCTACCCTTCTGATCATGGAGTCCTCGGGTTTGTCGAGATCGTTGATAACAAGGCTATCGTGCCAAGTCTATGGATGGATGCCGTTACCCACGATAATCTCCCGCTATATAGAGACCTTCAAGAGCATGCGTTCCCTTTCAGCTCTATTATTTCTAAAGGGAAAGCTCAGAGTAAAACGGTGTATGCTCCTCCTCTCAAGTCCCCATTCCGTTACGCAGTTTTCGGCGACATCGATGCTGTCCAAACTGACTCTCCTGGTTTGCAAGACGTGATCCAAGATATCCCGGCTCGGCTTGCCCAGTTTCAGGCTAGGAACTTGACGTCGCTATCCATTGCCTATACCAATATAGTCGCCGATGCCGTAAGGAACAGTGGAGTTGGGGGCTCCGAGGTGACAAGAGCTTTGTATCAGTTAGATCATCAACTTCATACTATCTGGTATAATGTGTCCGCTGCTCTCCCGAGCGATGCTACCGTAAGAATGGTCATCTGTTCGGACCATGGGGCCGTCGACGTGAACCATATTAATGTTTACGACAAGCAGAATGCTAATGGCGACTATCGAAACGTTCTTCATCTTGGTTCTCTCCTTAAGTACATCCCTTCCGTTGAAGGTAGATCATTCGCCCTTCATTTGGCTGATGGTGTTACTGTGGACGAGGCACGGGAAAGAATCAAGAACGATGCGCCAGATGTTTATGAAAATTTCATGTTATTTACTCCCGATGAGTTGATCGATCTGGAGGTCTTCGGACCGAAGGACACCTTGTCGGATTTCGCCAAAGGGCAAATTGGTGATCTCTTGAAGAGATCACCAATTTGCCCGATTTACCGAAGAGATTCTCTTCGGTATCACCCCCAACCCAGCCGTCCTCAGCTACTATGTCAATGGACGTGCATGGGGCGCTAACGACAAAGGAAATTCTGGTGGTATGATTTCAACTGAGATTGGTCTTCCTTTTGCTATTTTAGAAAAAGGAAGAACCATCAATGAACTGAGGGAAGGATACGACAGAGTCCAGAGCAGATCTGAGGATTATTTCAATACATATAAGTACAAGAACTGATACAACGACCGTCATGCGTACACCATATTATGTAGCCTAGCGGACTTAATGCAGTCTGAGGATTCCTTAGCCCTCGTGAGTCGATCTGCGCAAGTGCCGCCTGAGAACAAAGTGTTCCCTACTTTTCATGAATAGGGTTCCTATCGTAGTGTTGACGATATCCGCAAAGGTATTGCTTCACATTTGGTTATTCATCCGCCTCGGTTGTTGCGTTGCTGTTGTCGTAGAGCTCATAATGTTGGCTCTAAATCACGGCAAAAATGATTCGAGGAACTTCTCAAAAGTGAAAATGATGATGATGATGACGATGACGATGACGATGAACTACTATTCCACAACGAAGCACGGCAGCGTTGAAGTTTTACACGCATGTGGTGATCACATGATGACGAGAAAGGTCACGCTGAATTTAAGCATACGATAATTTTCAATACGATTACCTGCAATTGGGAGCTTCGCTCGAGTAGATTGTACACTACAAACACATTTGAATTCTCAAGTATGCAATGCATTACGATCTTAATGAGATAGTGATCATCTTCACTAACCTCTTCTACACGCAGTTTCAGAGCTGAAGATGCTATACATATGAGGAGGTTAGACTTCCGAAGTACTCTCCGAGAGACACAAATCCAACTCAGGGCGTCAAATAGGCTCTTTTCGAAATACCAACTCTCAGAACTTGTGGCTACGACGCATGTATTCTGTATCAGAGAAGCAATTTTTAAGAGCCCAAAGTTGGGTATCTCTGTCTTTCCGACTTTCTGAATCTTTGCGAATTCACCCTTTAATTACCGGCATGAGGGAACGAAATGATGGAAAATAGTAATGCTGGATCATCGGAGCGAGCATTGAATACCCGCTCCAGTTTGAAATTTCTGGAGCAAATTCACTAGAAGGAGCATCTCGGATCTTGCATGCGTAACTCGGGGAGCTCGATTGATGTGAATACTGCTGAACACCCACTTTATTAACTGTACCAACGAAAGGCGAGATGAGAAATTGAGGGAGCTAGATCTATTTTGTGAGTACACCAGAGTCCTCAACAAATGAGAGGCGCGGCCTTGCGGGCATTCCTCTGAGAGCAGTCCTCTCTTGAATAAAGTCATCCAGCACGTTGACAGATGATGGTAGGTTAATATATAAAGGCGAATAGATAAAAATTCTCTTCTTCTGAGAAAACGACACATCCTGCTACATTCCGCAAATCTTTAGGTTTTTGGCTCACCCAGAACCTTCTTAAAGTGAAGTTTCTCATAGGAGCCGATTTCAACATACTTGTGTCTATCCACGGACGCAACCATGGCAAGGATCTGAGCTGTTGTCCTACCCTAAATTACAAAAGCATACCTTGAGCAAATTAGACTGAGGATGACGAGAAGCGAATGCTAGTAGGATGACGCTACACCCACAAGTCTCTGCTACGGAATCCTCTTTGGGTAAGGTATGGAGATTATATTGCTGTTATATAATGACAGTATCATGATGACACTCGATCGATTCTATAAGCTCCGCGGTTACCACTCGTAGATACCACTCGTATCATATCAGCAAACTTTATTACGGAATCAATGCTGATTTGAACAAGCTGGGTGTGAATGCCTTGTCCGCGAGCCGTTTGGGAGACGTAGACCTGAAAAATACCTAAAACACTTTGCACAGTGTATGATGAAGACACCATCAACGTTTAGTGAAAAGTGAATCCGTGAACGAATTCCAGGAAGTGAGGACCTCATGTTTCGATTCACAGAGATCGAGAGCCTAGGTATTTCTATCAATTAGCCGAAGACAACTTTCTAAGTGATAGCCGTGAATCACGGGTCTTCATCGTCACGGCCCGTGATGATGAAGATGAGCCGGCCAAGCAGTTTGCCCTTACCTCTCCTAGATACCCGAAAGTTCCTTCCTTTTTCGGGTTTGGCCTGAAAGGGACTCCGATTGGAAGACAAATGAGCGGCGGTGAACATGAGCTGTGTTATACATCGCTTGCCTCACAGCATCCTCCTCCTTTTTGGTCAGAGTACCATGTATACTGAAGTCGATGAATCCAAGGACAGCCTGATGATTGGTGAGAGAGTGGATATACACTGAATGCTCCTAAGCTGTGTCTTACTTAAGGACCTTTGCTAGTGTCAACCGCTACATAACAGGGAATCCCTTCCTTGTCATCACAGCTTGAAACCATATCACACCCGGTACACTCGTCGCCCTTCACATAGGGGTGATAGAAAATCTTTCCGGTTACCGGTAATACGAGAAGTATCGAGAAGTAGACCCCAAAGATCCTCATTTATACACTCCGCGTCAAATTCTTATCAACTCGCGTTTTTCAAGGGTTTAAGAACAACTAAGGTGTGCTCGTCAACGATTACCTCAAGGATATGTTCCCTAGTCAAAGTAAGTATATGCTCCAAGTTTCAGAGCCAAACCCCTTGTCAGAAGTGAGTAATCGAGAATTTTGTGAAAAATCGGTCCGACACATTCTTAGAAACCGCAGCTTAAAATTCATGGTTTTGTTAGGGAAGTATATTAAGGCAGATCATTCAGACCTAATCACATACACTATTGGAAAGCTTATCCTTCCTCCACTAAATGATATGAGTCACTATTCGCGCCACTGGTACTCTCCAGAGGGGCCGAGAGGCTCCATCAAGAGTGATCATCCGGCGAGATCACTGAGTGATCCAGATCATCGACTTGATCCATCCATTAGGATCCACATACCGGCCATTGGTCGGGGCCCAGGCCGGCGCTAGATACGCTCTTGAGAAGCTGAACCCACTCAGTTTACCGAGCTCAGCCTTGTTCCAGTGGGACTTTCAAGCCGATGTTTCAACCGAATGTCTTCATCGACTCAGGGCGCTGTAGAAAAGTTTTCACCCCTTCTCAACGAGTAACTCACTTCTCCATTCGTTGGTGCCAATAAACTTACCGTTCCCTGACGTCTAACAAGGTGAATAGGATCTGGCACATTAGACTCGCTGGAGGCTTCTGTTCCAATGTAATGATTTGCTAGGCGATTCGCAGTCGTCATCCTCGAGTACTCCTGCTACCAAACGGGGCTTGAGCCCTCTGGCTTTCTTGCAGACCTCGGACACATGGGCATGCTTCAACAGCTCGAACCTTTTCTTCAGACACTCCTCTTCATTTATTATGACACATAATTTATAAGCTTATGATATCCGGCAGCCGAATTCCGGCTTGCAACGTCCGTTTGTGTGGAGAACGCATCCGCTCAGTAGGTTTAAGCTCCGAACGCTTCTTCCTTAATTCAGTGTCGAACCACTGTGGTCCTGCATTCGTCCTGCAAGGATTCTTCGGCGCTTCTTTGGACTTGGTGTTATTGCTGCCACTTGTACCCTGGCAATTAGGGAATCACCGGTTATGTCTATGAGCGACGTTCATAGAAATAACCGTCGCTCATTAAGTGATGTCTTGTGTCTACTTTCTATGCTACCTAATCTAACCACCATCTAATGCAGTGGATGCAAGACCACTGCTTCGATTGGCGCGTATGGATCCTTCTGCAAGGAAGAGGTCTGACACAAGTTTCCCAAGCCTATTAAACGTCGAGTTTTCACAACTTGTAAATTACAAGTGTGATGTAAGGGATTCCAATGGGGGACTTGCTGACCCAGTGCTATCGCCACTACAGAGCAGTCTTTCCTCGTGTTACAAAGGGATTTCAGAACAGAATTAGAATGAAGATGCTATAATGATACTGTTCCTAAATTGCGCCACTGTTAGATTCCAGCTTTCGCAACCAAAGTTTCGCTACTGCAAACAGATATATTATGTATATGTTCATTTCCCATATAAAATAAGAGTGAGTCATGATGATGGCCATTGGCAATTTACCAATCATTGGTGTAGCAGTATGAATATCTATATATTTGGCCAGCGCGGCACAATGCCCGTTTGCGAGGGATTACAATGCGAAGTCGACTGAAATACACGACAGTGCAATGGACTGTGTGCATATCGGCAAGCTGACGAAAATTGGTCATTATTATTCGCTATACCCCATTTCCTAATAGAGTCACAAGCTATGACTCACAACAGCTATAGCATGGCTTTAGATCGCTCTGATCAAAAAACAAGGACCTTGCGTGGTGTTCTACTGCGTATACAAGTTCTATGCATCGGCTTTGCATTAGTCTGACATCCATGTCATATAACAGGCTCTGTTAGCAGCCTTTAGAGAGCTTAGTTTTCACAGCATCCTAAACGTCATCCCGTCATCGGGCTAGTGGTTCCTGCTCATCCGGCTCGCTCTCTCCAGGTTGCTGTTGAGCGGGTTGTTGCTCCCCTTAAATGTAAGGTTGTGTATATTTCCTTGTTGTGTTGTCTCATGAATAAAGCCGCTATTGAAATCATTCCTCGCATTTTACTTATCCTCAACTTCTAGAACTGGTTTCAGACTGTTTAACGAGATTATATCTCCGCTGGTATGTTATCAAGCCACTCATCCTCACGGAACATGTCTTTGTAACTCACCGTCGAACTGAATGTGGTTATTAACTGACATGCTCTCGTCGTTCTCGCACTACTTTCTCGTGCCCATTGACAGTGACTAACTCTTGTAAAACGACACACTCTCAAGGAAATCAAAGAAACCATGATTATAATAATTATTAAAAACTCAACGTGTCACTCGACCATAAAATCCAAAAACCCTCGGCCTATGCCAACTTGACCATCGACAGCCACTTATCTGAACCGGAAATGATCTTGGTACTCGAGAGGCCGGGGAATGTAGAATCCACGAGAATTCTCTGAATCTCCCTCAAAATATCTTCACTGAAAGTTACCAAAACGCATGCTATTCTCACTCAACTAAGACTTGGTCTCTTCTTACTCAAAACTTGCCACTCACTCGGGGCTAGCAACGAGTTTTCTATCACCGCTTTCACAAAAATTCAGCGTTAGGGATGCTCTTCCCGAGAAAAAGATAGGGCCTGACGAAGCCCCAACTGACCAGAAGCTCTAAACTTCTTCTCGAACTTTTCATCGTTATGCTCGACAGACTTGATGTGACCCATCGGCAAATAAACCGACACGAAATGAGATGCTATCGCACAGCAATTCCCATCCGGAAACGTCGGTGCAAAAACGTTATATCTGACCAGAAAACGCACTGATGACAAATTTCTCCACCGGATTGAAACTCGAGTTTTTGAGGATTCACTGGCCAGTATTCGATTCAAACTACTAACGGTTACTAAACACCCTCGACACTAACTAAAAGATATCCATCTACCACCGCAATATAATGTATCAATTATCTAGAGGTCGATAACTCGCAAAATGCCCAATCCCTTTGGGCATTCTCACTGCCAAGATCTAATATACTGAACGGCTGCTGCTTAGATACAAGCAACAGTTATATCAGTACTTTTAATACCCCTCGTGAACTACTTCAGTCTCCAAAACTGAAAAAGTGCTCCCGCAAAGAGACGAAATCCGCTCACCGCTATTCAAAAAAATTCATTACAAGTCATTCTTCCTCGCCTCCAATTCCTCGTCGTTTTCCTTAACAACCCTCACATCTCCAACAACCTTCACAAACTCTCCCAAGTCCACCGAGGAATCGGCCGGCAGAGAGATGACGAAATGAGACTTCGCGTTGGTCAACACGAATGGAATGGAGAATCTGAGCAGCAGCAAGCACATAGAGTTACAAAAATATAAAATGACCAATTTAAGAAAAAAAGCAACTAAAAAGCAGCAGGTGTATTTTTTTTCACGATTCGGAGGAATCTTGGAAGACCCGACACTTAAATGTATACTTTAAATCCAAACCACTGTCAGCAGCTTTAATCTAACTCAGAGACATGACAGCTTCATCTCGAGTTCGCCAAAAAACTGCTTTTATTTTACTTCCGAGATTACAGTGTCAAATAGCCTCTTTATTGTTGACACTAAGATTGCTACGGAAGATATTACATCTGCATTCTCCTTGACAAGATCAGGTTAGTAGTATCCCCTCACACACAAAGGAAAGGAGACGAGAAGCATCTTTAGCAATATTCCCGAAAGCACGCTAGAAATAATTTACCACAGAGAAGTATTAAAAATAGAACAGGGAGATCTGCTAATTTTCCCAAGTCAAGACCAAGCCTGAGCCTGTCATTATATTACAGTAAAATCTGGTCCATAGTAGTATCATTACTGCACCGCATGACAGTATCAAATTCATCAACAATAGGAGGACGCTGCAGACCAAACAAAGCCGTACCTGAATGATGATGATCAAGGAGACCCATACAGAGGACGATAAGATCGCCGGAATTTCCTAAAAAAGAAAATGAATGAGCAACTTGACAACATCATTGATATACGTAATAAATGCTATGCAACTATCTATACGAAATATCTATTTCTCAAAAGTAATGATTCTTTATTCAGTCTGTCCTCTTCGACCAGGCCTGTAGAGGCGAGTTATTACAACTTCTTAAGCCCAGTTAAAATTATCATATTAATAGAGATTATTTATAATTCTATACTTTAATAATTCTAATATATCATACTATTATTCATTCATAATTTATATAACAATTTACTCACAAAGCAAACTGCTGTTCTTACGCGGTCCGCTCTGTCGGCTCCTCTTCGGTCCACATGCCGCCACTAAATACTCCACAATAACAGACATATATCCCTTCATAACCTGAATAAAACCACCAATAACTTCCAGCGGTAGGTCGACAATACCAAAATGTGAGGTGCGAAGATGATGCAAAGCACATCGTGATTCTCTCAAACGATATGCCAGTTTAAGCATTACACCAATTTATGTACTTCCGATTTTACCGAGAACAGCGATCACCTTCAACTGTCCCCGAAGATTGCTCGGAAGAGAAACTCAGAAGAACGATCACATCACCGCCGCCGCCGCAGCCATTCGCAGTTCACGACCCAATGTGAACAGATTCCAGTGCATCGAAGGAAACCTACTACGGCCCCAGAACCTGGGTCCCTACCACAATACTACTATTTCGCTGAATTGCGAAAAGCCATTATTATCATCAGACAATTTATATAACGTGAGAACGATATATCTCATAGTAGGTAATAATTTACATGTCTCATCACTTTAAGTGCTGTAATGATTATAATACCAAGCATCACATACTTCTTGCTATTACGACTAACAAGAGTAAAATTTTGAAAAATATTTGTCAAATCCACCATAAGACACCTTTCGATGCCAAACTAATGTTCCCACAGTAACTAAAACTCGACCTTACCTCATCATTAGCCAACTGAAGGTATCGATCGTACTCTCCATGAGACTTCGTGGCTTCTTCCCGCAAGAATCTGAAATGAAAGACGCCGCACTATTACCAAATCCTGCACCTAGAACACTCATAGCTCACTTCTCGGTGTATTGAGATTGATAACCAGGAGTGCTGCTGGGAATAATCACTGGGAAGGTGGTATACCTAACAAACAACCAACACTTGCAACACCAGCATTAACAGCAACAACCATATCAGCAGTACAGCAAAGAATACTAATGAAAGCAATTTAATAATGAAAGCTACAAGGTACACATAAAATTGAGACAACTCAATTGATCCATAATCGAGGTCGAAAAGTGCACGAAAATTCCTTCACGTTTTCTACATAAGAATACGATCCGAGTCTCCCTAGAATCGAGGCGATTTGAAAATGTTGAATTTAACTTGTAGAAAAACATCGAAACAGTTAAAGACGTTTAAAAATTGCTACTTATTCAAATCCTTTCTAGGCGGGAATTCCCCAAAGCATTCTCCATCCTGGGGCCTCGCTTGAGCTGTTAATGCTGGTCGCTCCAAAGTACCCAAAGTATATCTGAACCGAGAAACGAAATCATCGACCATGTAGCTGGCGTGTGAAAACTGGCACGAGAAAAGTTGAAAAAATTTATAAATCAAAAATGGAGTTTACCCGGACTTCTCACACCTCTTGGTGTGGAATAAAACATGACGAAATATTATGACAAATACTTCAATCCAAACTACAATACTCTAATCCAAGCTACTTACACCACAACAGAAGTACTCTCGAATATCTTCATAGCGAGGTCACCACCATCATCTGCATTCACCGCCACTGAGATAGGTTGGTGCACATTCAACCACTTAGACACGGATTTTAGCGTGGCCTCGTCGATGGCCTAAAACATGCAACGATGTAATACTTTTTTAGTATTCAAATTACTCACTGGAATGTAACTAAAGAAACTAATGAGCTCGAAATGAATAGAATCATTCGAGTGTCACCAGCGGTGTGTGCTCGAGATACCAGCGGAAAAACACGACGAAAATTTTAAAGAAAAAGAATCATTTCCGAATCAATGAAATAATCTTACCTCCGGTGTCGTAACATCCAAAAAACATTCTCTCCATTGTTCTGAAATATCCTCTGGAGGGGTGAAGCCCATTCTTATAGCCACGCGGGGATTCTCACGGAGTGCCTGAAAGAGCAAACATTCAGCAGCAGCAGCAGCAGAAATTTATTATTTTAAAAGCATTAGCTTATTGGTTTATTGACTACCAACTAGCAGTTAGTTCGAGACCACTACAAATGATTTGGCCTCGTTTCAGCTCAAATACTTATAACACCAACCGACATAACATCATCGTTCACTCACCTTAAACAGATTTATCAATCACACACATCTACTTAGTTGCAGTTGCTCAACCACGATACTACTATAAATTATAATAATACTACTATAGTATTACTTGTACAGTGAGACTGCTGCTGTGCATACTGGACTGTTCTAGTGGATATTACTATTACAACATACATTATAATTATTCGGGCTACAAGATACTACGATATTATTACTCTAATATAATACTACTATTCACTCACCTCATATCCGTCCAAAAGCGGGCCTTCGCTGGAGTTGTTCAGCAACGCACTACATTCTCCTTTAGCCAATGCTTCCGGCGCACTGTTGTAGACAGGTAAACCGGCGTATCTTAGGTTGAAGCTGGAAGATTCCCGCAGAGGTTAAACAAGCTTACATTGACGATACATCTTCCTTGGTAACCTTCGGAACCACCAAATGACGGAGAGCTGTGCATTGACCCTTATTCTCGATACCTTATAATAGTAAGCAAAACCATTCCCGCTCATTTCGAGAAATACTACACAGACTACAATCTGGTGGCCTTTAATTAGCATTCAACTAAATTACTCTTTAGTAATTCACCTACGCTTTTTAACATCACGACATTATAAAAGAGCATATAATAAAATGAATTTGGAATACAAAGTTAGGATATCTTTATTATTACTGAGAGCTGCATTTCCCAAGCCATTAAAGTATGTCAGCCGATGTGAATTTACCGATGAAATCCGTTGCGACTCCTACTACTTGCAATGACATTAGCTTATATTCAAGATCTACCACTATTATAAATTATTCTAAATCGAAATCAATTCTCAACTAAAAATTAGCTAACGATAATAAGATACAAGACATACACCTCCCGACCTCGGAGTTGCAAAAATCCGAGACACTTACAATTGCTGATTCTCGCAGCCTCGGCAACTTTACTGTTAAAGGCAGTCGCTATCATAGTGTTTGGGCCACCGGTCGACGCCATCATTGAGCCTGATAATTTAGCAATCCAATGATATTCCAATCCGATGAATTCCGTAAGAATCATCCACTAGAATTCAGAGCGACCAACTTATTAATGATACATTATTAATGGAAAATCGCTACATACCAACTTTCGGAAGATATAATTAGCTGATAATCGATTTATTACTACGGCCCAACGCATCCCTTAAATGTGTAATTATCCGCACAAGCGAAAAGCCAATTTGAGCTGCAACATGAAAAGACGCCCACTCCAACTTTAGCGTGCAATACCCTACACGATAAATTCGATTTAAAACAACTCACCAACAACTGGTTTAATCTTCTCGGCAATCGCCCTCGATCCAGTGAAGTACATCGGTGATTTGGGGAAAGTTTGGTAGAGTTCCCGCTGCTCATTTACACCACAGGAGACAAACCTGACAACATCGATACGACGAATGGACTCAAGCAGCGAATGAGGCCAAGAGACCGTCGTGACTTTGAATGAATGCAAGATAATCCAACGGATCATTGTCACAACAATTGAATTACGCCCAGTTCGATATACCTTCCAAATACTATCCAACGAATATTATCAGTAAAATGTTTTACATCACCGAGAATCTCAACAACGATTAAAAATATAAAGCATGTCATTTGACTAGATTCAGCATCAACTTCAGGGGTAGAGTAAAATGTCTCAAATTAGATGCAAGTTGATAAATGAATTTCCGTCCCAAGTGGCTTACGTGAGATATTTTGGATCAACTTGTTCCTGAATCATCATTTGTAATAATAATTGAGCCCATCTAAACATATGCTGTGAAGTGTTACCCCTCGACATTATAACCACTGGGACCTAAACGTAATTATGGATACCAGCAGGCGATAGTTATACCTACGCGCGCGAAGTTTGAATAAACCGCAAGCTAAGCGGAGTGTGATAAAATCCAACACTATCTATCTTTATAAGATGCCTTTTTAAATACACAAGTACACAGTTTGTACTCCCATATATTTCATGGATACTATTATACAACTAGCGACAAATGTTATTACTATAACAAATGCCTCAGCATCACATGTACACTCGAAATTTTATCAGGGCTCAGCAGCAGTTTATCAGAACTAATCGAGCCCGCTGCCACAGCCCCGGTCATACCCCAATGATGATCAACTGGCCGAATTGGTGCTGCGCAAAAATACCATAGAGACGCGGAATTGAAAAGTGAACGAAGTGCAAAATCGCTATTATTACTGGTACAATACAAGTAAATACAAATTATAAATAATAAAATAGAATTTATCACATGCAACGAACACTTTGAAATTCAATGCTCGATAATCATTTGATTACATTGTAAATAAGTTCGTAAAAGTACACTGTGAAAACTGAGGTAGCATGCTTTTCATTACCAATATTACTAAAAGATTAAGTCACGAAAACACCAATGGTCGATTACGTTGCTTGAATAAAAACGTATAAACCACCACCACCACCGATGCCTACTTACCCCAAGTTCAATATTCCTGATAGACTTCCGGAAAAGATCCAAAAAATTCGTGAAATTGCTGACACAACCAACAAACGCAGGATAGCGGCGAATCTTGACATCTGAAAAAACAATTACAGAAAAAAAAACAAAAAAAATTACCTCCTTTTTTTTCGTCGTCGAAAATGGCGTCATTAAATTGTCTCTCCA
This sequence comes from Perkinsus chesapeaki, assembly GCA_013115145.1. NCBI lineage: Eukaryota > Perkinsozoa > Perkinsida > Perkinsidae > Perkinsus > Perkinsus chesapeaki. Next base: position 41,202 of record JAAPAO010000114.1, read on the forward strand.
CCGCGTTGGCTTCGACCGACTCAACTATCTCCGTCACACCTGCGAGGGGAACAGATGAGTATATCGATTACTGCAAGACGATGAAATCGAATGTGGATATCAAAGTAGTGTTAATGTGCGGAACTAGAAAACCAAGTTGATTCGTCCAATCAGAAAGAGTTTTCGGAACAAAACAAAAAAAACCGAGGCGTGCAGCTGATTGCATAAGAAGGACGAAATAATAAGTTTCATATGATCCAGCATTTCCCGACAACGCAGTGTAAACTCACCGTCTTGTTTTTGATAATCGATTGCTTGCGCACCGATGATCGCTCCAGCTCCGGGACCGGACAGGAACTTGGCTTCGATCTGCCGCATAGGCTCACGAAGGTCAACGGGAGGGGACTGGGCCGAATCTGATAGAAAAATAGGAAATACGGCGAGTGGCTAATGATAGACCAATTGTGATGAAATGTAAATCAGCACGCAAATCATTACGATAAGCAATTTCTTACTATCGACGAGTTATTAACTTGAACTAGTAACGGGTTTGCCGAACAGCGAAAGTTTAGTCGATTCACAAATCAACGAGTAAATGGTATCTTTTTCACCTGTGAGATTCTTGAGGTGCTCTGTCACTTTTTCCATCACTTCCGGCGTCGCCAGTATTTGCTTGCCATTCACCTCATCTACAAAAATGTAGACAAGACGGAATTCGAACTGAAGTTAGCTTACTAAAGGCATTCACAGTATCGACGGTTTGACCGTCACGAAGCTGCTCACCGGCGACGATCGTCACTATTGGATCTTCGGACCTGAAAAATGGACAAGATAACATGTTAGAAGCAAATTGATAATAAAAAACTGATAATTTGATTATTCTGAAAAAAAGCGAACAAATAAATGATAAAGACGGAAATAAATAAATGATAAAGACGTGAATAAACAATGACAGACATTAGTAACTAACAAATACGAAACAAAGAAGGAATAACAAACAACTTGTTACCATAATTCCTTCTTAAAATTCTTAATATAATCGAGTGCTTGTCCTCTAAGTTCATCTTCATTAGCTTCTGGTCTATCCCTTGTAATACAACCAAGATAATCATCAGTACCAAACAAATATTTCATATTCACCATGTTTAAGATAAAACCAACAAACAATGCAACGATTTAAAGATAAACAACGCTTATTTAAAAAAGCGCGCGCCATTGTAATCGATATCTTTATTTGGCGGATGCGATCTCAGATTGATTTTGATATGTGGAAAGACGGTATTACTCGAAATAGCATTTTGAGTATATTAGCAATTGACAGATACACTCGGCGAGATTACCTTAATTGCATTATAAAATAAATCCAAGTTGGTGACGGGAAGTGATAAAGACTTTTATAAATTACCGTGGGTGAATTAGTCAAAATCATGCCTCTGTTACTATCATTAATATTGATAATTGTGATACAGTACTATCACTTGGCAACAATGCTCACCAAAAGGGCAATATCTATTCACTGGGAAGGTTTGGGAGAATTTGCCGTCACGGTTTTTTGTGGCAGTTCGCCGACTGCAAAGCTCGTTTGGAGTACATACATAATTTAATGGCCTGGATAGTGTTTGGTCCCGGACAAGGCAACTTTGATAGGAACCCGATTTATTTTGGAAATTCTTCCTGGTGAAATTTTCTATGGAAATTTCCTTAGTGGAATAGAAAGCGGATTAGTGCTTGAAACATCGTTAAATACGCCTCAATAGATTTAGGTCCTTCGATTAGCGAATTACAATTACAACGTCTTATTGCATATTTACCGTCGATAACAACATATTACTTTGTCGAAGTAGAATCATCCGATAGTAATGCGCGAGCATTACTTTCCATACCATCTATTCAATCCATCCTTATCCGAGCGCAAGGATTTACCATACTTCCTCCCTATCACGGCGGAACCTTCCATAAATCAATAACGTGCTCTTTACGTCGATCTGGAGAGGAGTAATGGTGGCTGACAGAGCAAGCAGGCAGTAGGTGGAAGATTTCAAAGGGTAGATCAATTGGAATATAATTGGTCAATGTTAGACACTTGGTCAATTACATCAAAATTGTCATTGGTAGTAGGAATGTCTCACTTAGTCAGAATAATCCTCTTCCGTCCCGGAGTAGTAGTATTTGGAAAGTGTGTGTCATTATTTCGATTATAGTGAATTATTCACAGTGCTGCAGTGCTACTACTGTAGCGGTGCCACGGAACCGACATACGTTTATGTTGCTTCAGTGTTATTTCTTTATCCTTTTATTATGACCCTCCTCAGTCAGGCCAATCACGCCTGCCAAAAAGGCGACCTGGAGCAAGCGTAGTAGATGGGGGTGGGCGAGGGGTTGATAATGAATTTGGGCAATGCAGTTAACAAGGCTGAAATATGATGAAATTGGCGTTTCATAACTATGCGAAGTGCACATCAAATGGTAAACGATAACGACGTAGAGACTCATATATATTGCTCAAATAGCTGAATGTGTGGAAGTGAGAATACGTATTGTTAACGAGAATGAATTGCAGCTCGAGTGCATCACTGAAAACGCCAATGTGAAGTATGTGTTGCCGAGCAAAGAAATCAGACGGACATAAATTCGCTTGCATATGCTGAGTATTATGGGGAAAGGCAATCGTGGAAAGAACACTTGCAGACCTTCGTTCGAAAAATACGGTATTTATTGTGAAAATTGTTGATGAAAGACCCTGAAAAATTAGGAAAAATTTCCGCAAATTTTAGGTATGATCGTCTGAAGGCAGTGTTTGGAGATGATACTAAGAAGGAGGATATCGTGGACGGATTCGGGCAGACACCGCTGTATTATGCAGTGCAGAGGAAACCCGATCAGGAAGCAAAAGAGCTATCAAGAAGATTAATTGATGAGTATTCGCCGGGCTACCCAATAGCTTTCCGTCACATTTGAGTTTTACTCGCGGTGCCGTAAATTATTAAGATTCATACCACTGAAGTTACCGCCAAAACAGTGTTTTGGCGGACCTATGGGTTGAATCAGGCGACGCATAAACGAATTATCGGTATCATATTATTTGATATGCCCAAATGAACAACTGTCTTCCTCGGTTTGGGAAGTGTCTGTGAGAGATCTTGAATTCGTGGTTGGCTTGAGTGCGAACGAAGTACTGGAGATGAGCATTTAGATATTGATGATTCATCTATTAGCGCCTTAATAGGGCTTTGCTGTCGTACGGGCTGAATCTGTAGTCATACTCTCTACCGAACGCTACAAACACACACCATAATTGAGTGTTACCTACTTCCACTACCGTCCTCGGTGGGCACTACGACACGCGAATTTCTAATGTGTTCTCTGCGAATGAGGTGTAATTCATGAGTGCAATATGGTAGATTCAAACGCTGTCAGAGGAAGTGTCGGTATGAGTTGTCGTTATTCAGGTTTGGTCTCAAAGCAAATCATAGAGACCAAATGCAACAGACGCCTTTGTTCTATGCGGCATTAGTAGGCAATACTGCAACATGCGAATTGCTACTGGAGAAGGGAGCTCAAGTTGATGCATTGGATACAAATAGGCAAACAGCATTGTAGTATCAGGAATAAGGAAATGGGGAATCATTCCTTGAGGACAAAAATTTTAGTTTATCTTGCATCTTCATTCTGGGCCGAAATAGATGAATCGGCGGTGATGCAGAGTTATTCGTATATTGTCGGTTGCTTGTTGAAGTGAATTATTTGTTACTTTTATTGTTCATATCACTATTAGCGGCTGAATGATGATAAGGCGACTTCCCGATTCCGAGAGCTGAGCTTCGAATCTAAATTTCAATGACGCTTTGGTATCACTTTTAATCGTATCAACATGATCGCCCAAACTACATCGTTTCCCGGTCAATGGTGTAGGAAAACCATTCAATCAATTCAAAAACGATGGTTAAACGGGTTTGTTCTTCAAACGAGGTTTCAGTCACTTAAGATACTTCTCCAAAATTAAAATTTGGCAATTGGCAATTTTTTGCGATCTTTAAATTCGGACGAAGTTTTGATTTTGATTTTGAAACTCCATTCTAATTGATTGAGAAAAACTTGAGCTGAACCGGGAAATGATGTAAATGCTTTTTGTACTATAGACGTATACGGATTAAATCTAGTAATCGTATATCTTCCGCCGACATCAATCTAAAGGTTGAAAATTGTTAAAGACGTTTTGGATTTCTGTGTTCCAACATATTAGTAATAATTTAGTTCTAAGTGCTAGTGGGTTCCGAGCTGCGACTCCTGGGTGGAACATTAAGTAAATAACATCGTTTAATAACGAATTCGTGGGATCTTAATGTATCGTCCGGAAATTGTCAACACCTGGACGAGCTGTCTAGTGAAGTGGAGCATTCTTTTCTGTAAGGTTTTACGCCGTACGCGAAGGTCAAATTCACTGTACAAGAGCACTGGTGACAGTGCACGGTGCGAAGGCCGATATAGTGGATCATACTGGACAGGTTAGGGGTGGGTTCGTGGAGGAAATTGAATTAGGGGGTGTAACTCGGCAAATTCGAAATGAATTGCAGATCGCCGAGAACAGAATAACCATATCACAAACACCTCTGCGTCGTATATTGAATTGGTCGGCCACTGCCTAGAGGTGCTTCTGGTACTTTGAGAGCCTGATAGAGGCTGCTATTAGCACTGGATTCCCAGTCCCAGGATTTGCGACGTGAACGCTGCAGCGTGGTTCAAATCCCTCTGAAGTCGTCTGCTTCGGTTTGAGTCCGGATATCATCCAGTTGGCTTGGGCCACATGATTTACTCGTCTCTCCATGCGAGCTCTACCATTATTGTTCCATTTCTGTTGGCATTGCCAACTTGGCAAATTCTCTCACCACTTTACGGGTCACTCATCATCGCAAGTGAGGGGGTGGTTCCCCCCAAATTCTAAGGTACCCTCTTTGTATGACCACCCACCGACCCCCCACGAAACCCAGGATACCCCCATAACCCTGGGTGGTAGGATATGTCAGTGACATAATGTCGCATTTCATGTGTGGAGGACTTCAGCTCGACAGACTGTTGACACTGTCGACAACAGCGTTTCAATATGAAATAGAGATTCAAACCCATCATTATTGAAATTCATAATTCATTAGAACTTCTGCCATCACGTTTATGACATGAATCACGAGTACCAGCTTAAGTAATGCCAGTAGAAGACTTTTATTGGTCAGCTGCCTCAGTAACACGTCGGCTTTACCCCCCCCCCCAGATTTTCACGCGCTAGAAGAGTCTTTGGTCGCAAGACGCCTCCTAAGTCTGCTCGTGAAATTATCGGAAGCCTTGATTCCGAGCTTTGATTCACAGAAGAAGTATGCTGTTACAATTCGACAGGATTTTTTTGCTGATGGATCGTGCTTGACCTCGACTTGCTGAGCCGCAGCCAAGGCCCTGTCCACAAAAAGGATAGCATTCGGGTCCGGGGGAGGCTTCGGATCGAGAGGGCATCTCCCAAATTTACTTCCATCCTTTTCGTGGTCATTGAAGGCGCGATCGACAGTCAACGGCTTGTCGCAGAACTTACAAACTCCTCGAACGTTTGCAACTTTTGCAGCGCTGCTGGTAGCTGTTGCCTCTTCTGTCGCCTCCTTCAGGTCAGCCGCCGCTTCCTTTTTTCGCTTTGCTCTTAGCTTCAGCTCTTTGCTCACTTCAACAGATGTGACAGGCTTAGGTGCACCGCCCAAGGGCGCGCCCATAGCTAGAACTTCTGCACGGGGTGCTTCATCAAAATACATATCGTCGTCAGGCTGCAACGACTGATCCATTTCAGCAATTGCTCCCGCACCGCGAACAGTGGGAGCTACAGCTGACGCCCTGAAGGAATTCAGCTTCTTGATGAAGGTCTTAATACAATCCAAGGATATAGGGTGATAAGGCAGAGGCTTACGCCCTGTCAATAGAGCGTCATCGACTTCCTCGAGGGTCTTGCGCAGATATGCACGATACACAAATGCAGCACAACCGTGACCGACAGGAGCCTCACTGCTCAAATTGCGGACAACGCCACGGATAGAGTCGGACCAGCGATTGAGCTTGACGCTGTGAGTTGTAGTGTGTAAGCTCTTGAGCCTACACAATTTGCGCTTTGGTCGGCCACTCTGAGCAGCTGCCTGAAACGCCAACTCGCCTTGGTCTGGGAGAATATCAGCAGGCGCATCACTCTCTTCTTCCTCAAACTCGAACTCCTCTTCTTCCCCCAGACCCTGACCGTCATCCATAACATCCAAGACAAGGTTCTCTGCGTCGTCTGCAGCACTTGAGGCATCAGCCTCCTCATCCGAATCGCAGGAATCTTTTTCTTCTTTTTCTTCTAACCACTCCTTGACGACATCGTCGTTCCTCTGAGCATCCAACATCTTGAGATACTCATACCCGAAGGTAACCCCCTCAGTATTCAGAGTGATGTCGTTAGCGGTGCCTTGGTCAAGCTGTGGCTGTGTAGCCTGATACTCACTGGCCGATAGCGGGATGGGTATAGTTCCCAGCTGGCTGCCTGGGTCAAGCTGTGCGAACAAGCGTCGACTCGATAAGACTGCTCTCCAAAGCAGCTTGCTATCATAGACAGGCCCCGCAGCTCTGAGTTTTTTATGGGGCATACGTCCTCGAAAAAGAAAACTGGAGAAACGATAGACGAACCAAAACAACCAAATTCTACGCAACCCCCTAGATTTTCAGGTGCTACAAGCGTCTTTGATGGCAAGACGCCCCTCAAGTCTGCTCGTGAAGCAAATTATCAGAAGCTTCGATCCCGAGCAATGTTTAGTCACAGAAGAAGTATGTTGTTACAATTCCACAGGACCGGTTGGCCACCACAACCTATGACAATCATGCGATGATTGTATGCACCGCTACGCGTCGGCCAACCGTTGCCCCTGACCTCGTCAGAGAATGGGGCTTTCGCGTAGCTGCGATTTGGAGTGCACCGCTGATGACTCGGCGTCTAAACCGACGTTACGGAGACAACAGGCACGGGAGATCGATCCAGGGAGGACGCGAGGCTTATTCCAATGAGCCTCATTCGAGATCTCTCAAGAGAGTGAGAAAGCGAGTTTCTACGAGAACCTATGCCGCTAACCTTTCACGACCCCGGAACCACCAAGTTTGTCATTGATGAAAGCACTGAGAATATTTGTGAACTACTTCCTGAAGCGGAGAGTCAAGTCAAGTGTTCCAAGCCAGGAGCGAGGGTGTGTCTTCCTCCGAATCTACCGATCACGCTTCCAAGGTCAGCGACGTTCTTTGGCTCGGATCGAAGAATAGGACCATGATCTCATTTTTTATTGTGGGATTGACCTCAGAGCTCTACTCCACACATGCATACAAACCAACACAAACACGAGCGACACGCAGCTCTACATGAACGACAAAAAATCTATCGTCGTGTTTGGATTCAATCCATACTGCGTCGTTTTGTTTCAAAGGACTCGCGCTGAATGGGCTCGATCAACTGTCACGTTACGTGGCAGTCGAGCTGTCGTGAGTCACGTATGACCTAGAACAGAGCAATCATGTTCCAGCAGGTCTTCAGTAGAAATAGTGTAGTTGGACTGAATCGATAAAAAAACCAATCGGCTTCGTCGGCGGAAAAAGGCAGCCTAGCCTGGAATCAAGTGAAATAGATGCATCTTCGTGGCCTGCAGTACAGGCTCCTCATGCCCTCATCCACTTTGCACTCATACCCGGCTTTGGAGAGCCAAGGCCTTGCACGACACCGCTGTAGTACACTGTTATGTTGTGTCTTTATGGATGTTCGTTTGTATTATTATTCCTGGTTATTCAGCCACCCTTGTTCTACGCTGCTCGAGAGAATCGGGTGGAAATGTGCAAAATGTTGATAGAAGAACTGGGAGTCTATGCAGCCCAGCGTGATGCAAAAGGAAAAGACGCAAAGTATTTTGTGAAGGATAATGATATGCTGTAAGATGGGGGAGTTGTTAAGCGCTTGTTTAACAAGCAGACGGTCTAGGGATCAATTCCTGGTGGAAAAATAATATTAAACTTTCGTTATTGCTTCAGCTGGACAACTCTGGAGCTCGTCCGGGAGACTTATCCGAATTTTGGAATAGACACTTCATTTAAGACCGACACTTGAATGCGATTTTATGAGGTTGAATGATACCGTCAACTTTAATCAGTGCTCTGTACTAACTCACACTCAACGTTATCTTCCTTAGCCGCGCATATTTAGCCTCGATGGCCGACAAGGCGATAACCAGCAGTATAGCAGAGTCAGGGGCCCCTCCGCGAAAAAAGTATCGGTTGGTGTACAAGGGAGGAGAGGTAGTTAATGAGCGAAAGGTATCGGGTTCGAACCCTTTGGATGGTATTTTTAGGGAAGTAATAGCGGCATATCTGTGACACCAGAGCAGATGGAACAGTTCGAGAATAAGTATCCTCATATTGCTGTATGGAAGAAGGATGTAAGTCGTGGGTTCGAACCCGGGTGAAGGCATTTCCATGTTTAATCTGACGAACCTGCGACATTTGCTCTATTATTGGACGTATTTTCTTATACTGTTATACTTGTATGATAGCGATTCAGCCACTCCTGTGTAACTTATCATAATCCAGTAGGTCATACAGGAACACCAAATGTTCCCTGAAGGAATCCATTTCACATTCAGTTTCACTATAGGAATGCATCTTACATTTCATCAATAAGAAACCCGAAGTTTTCACCCTCAACGCGGAGCACATCGCTGTGAAACTGTCTCACTGAGACAAGATGGAGACTTATAGCCTCACCCCTCCGATCGATTCTTGCCTACTGTAAGAGGTGATAAGATTCTAATGTTGAATTTAAAGAACTCCATACATCTCGGTCATCAACTGCCTGAGAAAGGAAGGATGTTTCAAAGCAGCGCAATGATTTTGGGAACACGTGAAAGATTTTTACTATGGCTCAGGCGTTGTTGAATTTTCGATTGAAAGTTTTTCCCGAAGGGAAGCATGCGCATCACCTGGACAACTCCATATTGCTCTTTCACTATTCTATAACATATTTGCAGGATAACGGACATGGGTTCGAATCCCAAGACGGTTTATTTAGGCACCTATATCGACACCACCGACTCGGGCGAGCATGACGAAGGTGAATGGTCGATTGCAATCGACTGCGCCGAATTCACCGCCGCCGCAGGCGCGATCAAGTCGAGGAGGTGCTAAAAAGTGGCAGCAGTTGGCGAAGCAAGTTGTTAGGGAAATTCATAAGTGAGTTGTCGCAATACAGCAGCCGCATTCACTCTGAGATCAATCGGTTTTAGTTTCGACGACTCTCGTATATTCTTGAAGCCAGTCGATCCTGTGAAGGATGAATGCCCTGACTACTTCACAGTTGTTACCCATCCTATGGACTTCGGCACAGTAAGTTTGGAAAACCTATGCAAAGATTTTATGGAAAGATTTATATCACATCATTCTCCAGTGAGTTATATTGGACTTCTTACATTTCTTGATGTTCCTACTCAAAGGTTATAGATTCTTTTAATCATCTTGGGCATTACTATGTCGAAGCGTGTCATTGTTGGGTAATCGTTGTCGCCTTTTTGTTATCTATGCATCACTGTAAGTGCTATCAAGCACAGTATTACTTCTAATGATATTAGAAGTAGAGGATTTGGGAATCAAATTTCACGTTGTAACATTTCGCATTAACACGCTTATTACACCCAAATTGGGTTTGCGGGCTCAGACGCTCCCGGAAGAATTTAGCGCTCGCATCTCTCGCTTCTCCTGCTGCGAGTTTATGTTGGGTGAAGGTAGCAAAGACTGACATGAAAGGCTCCCAGGTGGAATGCAGTTGTACCTTGGAAAACTCTCGCATCGATTCCGCATTAGCAACATTTTTTGATTCGACCGGATGATTCCCCAGTCATTGTTGTTAATGTGACGCTACAATGACCTCTGTTAGCACTATAAGGGCTATTTAAAGGGCTACTTCATTCAGATACGAAAGAAGCTCCATAAAGGAGAATATCAAGACGCGTTGTCGTTCTATGAGGACTGTGATTTGGTATTTACGAACTGTGCTTTATACAACTCATCGGAGTCATTTGTTATGAAACAATGCAGGAAAATAATGGTAAGCAAAGATATCGGGTCATTGTTGTGGTATAGAAGATAGAATAAAGATAGAGATAATGGCATTGGATAACGGCAACCAGGATTGAATTCAAGCGTTAGTAGATTGGATTAGCATTTTTATGCATTTCCGGTCTTACCGTGTAATCGCCAAATCTGTTCTCAGTCACGGTTCAACGACTTGCTTGTTCAATTTGAGTTGGTCGGTCACATAGAAGCCGCCCGAGCAGAAAGGAGAAATCAGAAAGATGAAGAAGAGAATAATGACTTGGGCAATTCGGTGAGTGATATGCTTTGAAAGATTGGTGTAATTGAAAGATATTTTTCAGGTTAATCCAGTGGCAGCAGAACCCAGTGCGGGAACTGTGGCCTGATCGTGAAGTCCGCGTTAATGAAATAATATTTGCTGTAAACCCGTGATCTTTCCATAGGTTTCATTTTGCTCTCAATTCAGGTTATGGCGCATCGAACATATCGAACATCGTCCCTGAGAATCCGTAGTGATTTAGCAAGATAATAATAATGATCGACAATATGGCAATATTGTTGATGTTGTTGTTGCTTCCCCTAAAACGTCCATCCTTTTATAGTTGTAACATTCCCTGCATTGACGACAATAGAAATGAGATGTTGAGTTAGTCTTAAAGTAGTGTGGAATTTTTTTACTCGTCATTCAAGATTCCAGTTGCCGTTATCTTTTTGCGAACCAATTTCAGAACTTACGTACAACACATTCCATTCACATGATGTGAATGCTCAATCACGCCGAATGAAAGTTTATTGCGAAGTAATGCACCGTCCGGGAATTGAACCCGGACCATCTGCTTGGAAGGCAGATATCCTAACCATTAGACCAACGGTGCTGCTAAAAACCGAGACTCTGTCTCTGCATTACAGAACGCTCCGCGCATTCCCTCACGATTATCATGTTCATTCTTTTTCGCTATTTTGTCGTTGATTGCCACCCGTTAGCCCACAGCAAGATGATCCATCAGATGCGTAGAAATGCTTGTTCAACTCGTATTTAGTACTCTTCTACTGTCTTTCTACGACGTTTTTCTCCCCCGGAAGGCGGAGCGAAGCATTCTACGTTTCGCATTTTTGTCGACGTCGTCATCTCGCGTCACTCCGCATTCAAAGCTACCATCAATAGCCGATAAGGAATTTTCCTTTGGCTTTTCACTACGCAATTTTGCAGAAGGGACATCGTCCCACTGCATTGTCGCCGATTTTGCTCAACGTCGCCCCTCAGCTGAGCTGCCTAGGTCTCTTAGTTATCTTAGAGGATGTGGGTTCAAACCTTGGTGGGGATGTTTATGGTTATGGGATATCAGCCTATCGATTTGATACGCATCGGGCATTCTCGAAATGTCGTTAAAACTCTACTCATAACTAAACGTCATGGATTCCCTTTGGTTTTTGATGTTTCCAACTATGTTCAATAATACAGCGTAGTTCAAAAAATCACATTTTCCGTGAATATCGTTTTTGAGAGTTGCAGATATATCATTCGGTAGTGTACTGATTCGACATTTGAGCTACATGAGTATTTAATTATAATACATTTGCATAATATCGTATTTCTTAAGTATACATTCCATATTCCCTATAGTGCATTCCTTTTGCTACCTTCTCCGTGATGGACCAGCAAGACTTGGTCAATGAAACTACAGTTGCGAAAATCTGAATCTCGTCGGTAAGAGGTCTCCGGAATATCTTGGAATCTATTCCAACCAAATATAATAGTATTGATAAGTGTTATCTTCATAATATTCGATATTGCTCACCGAGACGTGTATGTCGTGGTCTATTTATATGCAAAGTTAACATTATTTTAGCTCCGCCGTTGTTGTTCTTTCTCACACTCTTGTGACCCCTTTGAAATGGATTACGGCGTCACTTCAGAGGACGTCGATTATGAGGACACTACTGCGGGGGCGACAGGGGTATCAACTGCCGGACAACCACAACAACAACAACCCCCGAGCGGAAATTTTCAACTGCCTCCAGACGATATGCTTGATGAAGATGATGAGGATACACAGCATTCATCATCTGATGTGGAGGAGGAAAATTCGGTAAAATCGGAGAATGGAGAAGTTGTGGAGACGGCTGAGGTTGAGGTAGAGGAGAGCCGACCTAATGTAGAGAATAATGAACGAAGTGGGACTAAAAGGAGGCGAGCAAGTGGGGGAGATGATCCACAAGAGAGGTCTCGGAGATGGTCTGGAGCAAATAGAGCTGGAAGGGAATCGCAAGCACGAGAATATCTCCCTTGTAGGTGTTTGGTACCGGACGATATTGCCGGTAATAAGATTTGAGGAGGAGGAGGAGAAATCGGGTATATTAAAATAATTATTAATCAGGTCATATAATAGGAGTTCGTGGAACTGGTCTTCATAGACTTCAGAAATTGAGCGGTGCGAATGTTCATGTGTCGAAGCCAAGTGAGACGCCAAAGTCATTAGTTGACCGGGTTGTCACATTCATTGGTAATAGGGTAACAACAGCAGCAGTAGTAGTAGTGGGATGGTATTGATAGATCATGGTAGCAAAGGTAGCCATTTCATCGTGTCCAATAGGGGGTTCAGATTTAGAGTCAGTTCTATATAATGTTATGGGCGCCTTTTATCAATTTTATGGAATACATAGCGATAGAGTGATGACGTTGTCCTCCTTCTCGTCCTTCCTTCATCAATGGTTTGAAGGCAATCAACGATACGAGCTTTCCCGGAACATGACGGTGATGGTGACACATCAGTTTATTACACTGCCTGGTACGCATCATCTGGATGAGTCCGAATCTGAGCCTCCTTGGAAATTAACATTATTACGCATACTTTTGAAGTTACTGAATTTGTTCATCTATCCGGAAGTTAGACTGCGGAGTACTGCTGCGGGACATTCAGGATCGATAATGTATTATTTAGCTTTATAATAATTGCTAAATTATATTATTTCATATTCACCTTCACACTTGAGCCTCTCGACGACCGTAACAATTGTATTCCAGGTAATCCTCAACAAGTGGATACCGCTGTAACGAAGTTGCTGGAAATGCTAAGGCGAGACAAACCGCAAAGTCGAGGAATATTCGTACTGCTGATACCAGAGGTACGATGATGGGTTTAGCGGAGGTCGCGGGTTCGAACCCTGTTCGCGGCCGCATACACCAAGAGTGGTATCTTCGCATTTATCACGTTTTTAATAGAGAGGCGGTAGAATGACTACTTGGTCGATAGTCTATCTACGGTAGATTAGTTGGCTAACTTACATTATTATTGGAATATCATTTGGGTGTATTATACATGACATTAAGATATATAAAGGTATTGGTAGGAACTTATATGTAGCTTATTTTGTTTCACAACCCATTGTGTGGCCCCGCCTTTTTCTAATATTATTCCTGCTGTGATTCACTACTTCTTACTATTCCTATAGGGCTTATTATTATCCTCGTACGATAGGTAATATGCAGCATCTAGGAGAAAGCGCTTATTGGATTCCTTTGGTCTGGCCTGCTCATCTGATGTTCCTCGATAGATTCATCCTCCCTAATTTTGTATTCGTGGAATCGTGTCGTTGTATGCCCCCATGAAGGGAATGATATATTTCTAGGTTCACATACTCTATACCGTATTTTTCACTAATTAGGTAACTTCATTTGCCTTCCTCGATAGTAGAGGTCAAAGATTGAGGGCGCTGGAGGGAGAGTACCACTGCGAGGTTACGGTAATAATTACTTAAGGCGGGTTCGATTCCGGGGGGAGACATCTATATTGGAATGTTGGTGCATTTCACCTCCATTATGCTTCTATGGGAAAATGTGAATAAATTCCCTCTCTTTGAGGATTCGACTCCAAAGTGGCTGACGATTGCCTGTTTTGTTGGAATTAAATTGTTGTATAAAATTGTTGTAAATTTTTAATATGAGTTTGAGAAAAAACTGCATCTCGAGTTCATCTTCAAAGTACTGTAAGTAGAGGTCGAGGTGGGATGCCAGTAGTAGTAAAGAATAGTGATCGACGACGACAACGACGTCATACCTGCCAATATATGATAAATGTTGTTGTTTGTCGTTGTGAAGCTTATTTGTATATATAACAATAGTATTATTAATGTAATACTGTGTTGTATTGTAGCAGACTAGTGAACACTGTGTCTTTGGCGGTGTTGTTATCATTAACGAAGACGCCCAGAGATGGAAGTGTCCGATACTATATAAATTATGTCGTCAGATTGCAAAGGCGCCAATCGAGGGTATGCGAGTAAGGCCTGTCATTATTAAAGGATCGGATGAAGCAACGGCGGCAGTAATCAGTAAGCTGCAGGCAACGGTAATAAGGGGGGAGGAAAGAGGGCTTATAATCATTGGATTGGGCTGGATAATATAACGGCTTTGGAATTAGTTAGCAAGCAGGGTGTTGCATAAATGTGATATTATGGTGGCACAGATGGGTGTTATACGAATTGAAGTGCAGTCCTATTGACATTGAAAAATATGGACAACAAGCTCGGCAACATTGATCAGAAAGGTGGTGTGTTTTGGATGAAAATATGCATTAATATGATTTTAGAATGCAAATATATGGTGTCTTGGGGAGCGGCAAGCTTGAATTCGACGACCTCTTTTGGGAGGAGGGGAAATTCTTTTTTCCGGACTGTTTGTAGAGATGCCTCGGACCTTTCGGTCAATTCTGGGGAAAAATTATGGCAAAGAAGCTAGAGTGGATTTTAAGTGGGAAAAAATAGGGAAGTTTCGGGCGGGGGATAATGATGCGGTTAGTTGACAGTTTTGGGGAAGGGAGAAATGCTCGTCTGCTTTGAAAGCCGCGACGAGATTTAACGACTGTTGAGGGAATTTTTGATTGTTTTGGTTACTGTGATGCGCCCCCAAATGTGTGGCGTATAAAAATTATATAAAATAATAAAATTGTGTGTGTTACTATGTGCAAGAAGGTGATGGTATCGATTTAGGTGGAGAGTATAGTTCGATCGAAGCACATTCCTCTGGAGGAAGCAAGTGCACTTATGGCAGGTGAATTAAATCGATGATGATGGTGCGATCCAAAATGTGTGTTATTAGATCGAGGAAATGATAGAGGCTCGCAGCCTCCTCCTCCACCTCCACCACCACCACCATCGGTGCCGCCAGTTGATACTAGTGAAGTGGTTGTGCCGTGGGTCCCAGGATTGGAGAAGATACCAAGGGATCAGGTAAGGAGGGGCTAAGAGGGGTATACGAGAGTTATACAATATAGAGTTATACAATATAGAGTTATACAATATAGAGTTATACAATATAGAGTTATACAGTATAGAGTTATACAGTATAGAGTTATACAATATAGAGTTATACTGTACCACTGTCGGAGGATTTTACGTTATGTGAATTCGCTAAGGGAGATGAGGTCATTTGGGAAAAGCTAGTTTTGTAGGACTTTTGATTTTATTAATATTTATTTTTTGTTTGTATTCAACCGTGTGATAGAAGTATCTGATGATAATATGACATTATATAATAATAATGATACTTCTGGTACTATAACTATCTAATAATGTAACTTGTAAGGTTCAGTGGGGAAGTTTACAGTATGTTTATTAAGAAATGGATGTAGTAGGAATCTCTAAAAACTGTATTAATAAATATTCCTCTCTCTCGCACGAAATTGTCGACTCTGTCTTTTGCGGGGTTTCTATTCAAAAATTTGGGACAATAAATTAGAAGGAGATATTTCGCTTTTACTTGCTGTCTTTAGGACTCTGGATTCCCCCTCATGATGGTCATTGATCGACGTTATTCATCATATATTATTGGTAAGAGCGGTAAGTGTGTGACAGAGATAGAGCACTGTAGTGGAGCCAGAATACAGTTTGAGAAGGCTGATCAATTTCCACCTAACCCGAAGGTAAGGGTAATGCAGTCCAATAGTAGTATTACGGCGAGTAATTGCCATCATCATTTGAGAATTTAGGATTTAATAAAACTTGAAATTTATTAAAGCTTCATTTTTTGTAAGTTGATATCTGGTCGCAATGAGGTGATGGTACTGAGGGGTACGATGGCGGAGAAATCACGAGGGATGGTAAAGATATTGGAAATGCTGGACTTGAAAGATGATAAGGTAGGGATAGTAGCATATAATTCTCACGCGCCATGAAAATATTTAGTTCTCGGAGTTGATGATACCGGCTAATAAGACACGGAATGTGATTGGGAGAGGAGGTGACACTATAAACTGGATATGTAAAACTACAGGTAATATAAAGGGAAATATAAAGGGAAATATAAAGGGAAATATAAAGGGAAATATAAAGGGGAATATAAAGGGAAATATAAAGGGAAATATAAAGGGGAATATAAAGGGAAATATAAAGGGGAATATAAAGGGAATGAGGGGGTTTGGATAGGGTTAACAATGCCTACGGTGCTTCCGCTGCTGCTAGGGGGTTATCCTAAACTTTGTGGTCGTCTCAGGGTGGTGAGATGCTGCTGTTGATGTTGTTGTTTTGTTAGGGTGTAATGTTCAAGTACAGAAGTGCGATACAGGCGAAATGCCGACACGTTTCGTTACATTTGAAGGGTCACTGGAGGAAAGGGTAATAAGTGACATTACGGGCATGATATTCTAGTCTTACATATCGGAGCGTAGAGGATTATCGAATGCTTCCAGACTTTCTTATTGGAAACACATTACCACCAATTTCTAGATCAGATAGTGGTGTGATGATGACAGAGATGTCTCAGATATTTTCACCGTTTGACCTATGGGCCATTTTATTTCTATTTTGCAAAGGTCTCACAATTCGCGAGTCATTTGCTATATTCATTTGTAAATTTTAAGTCGTATGATAATGAATAAAAGGATAAAGCTTGTCCCCCTTTCTGTCAGGTTAAAGCAGCTTTAATGGTTTTGGTAGCAATCGAGCTGAGCTTCATGCCCACATCATCATCACCTCCCGAAGAGCCGGAGTCAAACAGGAGGGAGCATCACCATCCACATCAAGGGGAGGAATGGGACAGAAACTACAGTCCGGGGAATAAAAAGGCAAGACACCAAGCAGATTATCAATCTCATGGACGGTCTACGGAAAGCCCCAGGGTAAATAATTTAGTGGCGCGCGGTAAATGGTTGCTGAGTTAGGGTCATCGTGGTGGTGGTTCGCATAGTTATGAAGCTGTAAGTGAGTCATGGTCGGAGTACCGTAGGAGAGGGTCGCTTGATAATGCCGCGGTCCAGCTGGGCACCGCTGCGGATCGACTCGGTAATGAATATGGTAGATATGTATGAAATGTAATTTCCTATCCCAGGTTCAGATGTGGACCACGATGAAGCGTCCTATTTTTCTGTCGTTGTTGGTCGCAATACGGTCAATTCGTGGGTCAAGGCTGGATTTTTAGATGAGTTATCGAGGCGGAGCGGAGCTCATATAGAAATTGGCAAAGATGTATGTGATGAAGGATTTTGTTGGGGGGGACGTACGTTTTTACACAAAGTGTGGATCAGTAATGAACTTCGGTGGGAAAAGTATGTGCTTGAGAAGAATATTCCGCCGACTGGTTATAATGATTTAATTCCTCCCTGCTCCAGCACCTAGTAGGATAGTCGTTGATGAGCCCGTTAACTGTGTTGCTGAAGAAGCCTCAGGAAAAACACGAACTACTGATTGACACGTCGTTGAATTGGTCAGTTGCTGCAAATTATTGGTTATCGAGTTGTTGTTTTGTACTTGATATATATTTAATGGTTTGATTATTATAGTATAATACTTCACCAGATGTAAATTATGAGTCAATTATAGTGTTCTACATAAAGAGCTATTTGTACAAGTATAAAATAAAGCCTATATAATACTCCTCCCTTCTGTTTAGGTTCCTCAAACCATGGATCGTCAACTGCTGTTGAGTGGAACTATTCTTCAGAACTCATTAGCGTGTTTGTACATTCAAGCTAAGCTCTTATCCGGGTAGTAGTATGGTGGAGGGCATCAGTTTTTATGTCTGATAATAATAATAATCATAATAATAATCCAGTATACATTTAATATGAAGAATATATGTTGGTTGATAATGATGATGAGGAGGTAGAAGAAGAAGGGAATTGTCGTACACTGACGGCCTTAGCAACTTCGGATGGTGACCATTTTCTAGAATTCATAAAATGTGCCGAGTTCAGTTGTTGAAGTTGGGAATTTGACCATTTTAATGCATATTGAAGCATTAACATGTGTTGACATTAACATTGAATCACCGGTATTCACCGCTTATTAGAGTTCTAGTAGAGAGACCATCACGGCGGTCGCTCGATATTAACAACAATGCCAACCGGCCAAATCCTGTTTTACGATTAGGGTTGTGCAAATTATTCATGTTCACTCAACCAGTACATACAGTTTTCGGCACTACATATTGTATCCCTTATGAACCTGAACCGCGACCGTGCACTCGCCGATTGGGTACATTGTTGACAGCTTGATATAGTTTTGTTTCTCATGTTTGTCATAGCTCGACGGTTGAGTATTGGACGGATAAGGGGTAGACGGCAGTTATCCACGACGAGTAATAAGAAGGACCCATACAGTATCATGGGGCTCTCACCAGCAGCGTCACATAAGGAAATTAAGGAAAAGTTCAGAGAGCTTGCGAAAAAGTAATAATTACGGCGACATGATCTCTATCTTATTATATAATTGTAAAGCGGTATTTATATTATAAAGCGGTAAGATATTTTTCAACGTCCATCGCTCTTGACCCTTTTCATTGGGTACCTTTCGGAAACCTCGGCACTGATTACAACGTCCAGTGCATAATCACTGCTCCTGGTAGAATGCTCCATTCGGAATGCTTCTCGCTCCTCCAGATGGCGTCGTAAATGCTATAATATGTAGCTACGTCGCAGAGAAGGTGGTGTGCCCTACATCACTAACTAGCAAAACTCCTGCAGTTAGATGGAGACCATAGAGATTCTTCATAGTGTCTTCAATTGTATGGACCCCTGCGCAGGGTCGAAAATGCACAAGGCAAGTTTTCTGAGGGTTAGGGTTGGGTGACTTGGATCTCATCGGAGGGGTTAGCAAGTAAAAAAGACTCATTTCACGAAGGGAAATAAATCGATAACCTAGATGCCCGAAGAAATGGGCAGATACCACCCCGATCGCAATCCGGATGACCCGGAGGCACAGACTCGAATGGCGAGTCTAACTGATGCATACGCGATATTAACGGACCCCAAAAAACGGGCAATGCATGATAGAGAGCAACGGGATACGCGAAATGGTAGGAGGGAGGTGCATTCGATGGAAGTCTAATGTATGGAGCAGGGTCCAGTGGGAGTACTACAGCAAGTAGCACTGGTGCAGCAAGTAATGCAGGGGACTGGCATCACGATCCTAGTCAGATGTTCAGCGAATTCTCTAAAGTGATACAGAGGGGTATTCATTCAGAAATGATAGGGAAGATTGGTAGGTATTCGGACGACAGGCAAAGTATCGTCAAGCAGGACAGGTTTCACAGCGAGGAGATGATATCACTACCGAGATTGAGGTGGGCATGAAATTGTCAATTTCAAATTGACCGTTATTCGGAGCTATCGACTGCCTAACTCAGCGGAGCTATATAATTCCCTTACCAGATACTTTCTTGTAGTACTCAACAAAATGGAACTATTTCAGTCTTATATACGTATGTTCTAACCTTGATCGGCTATCAGTGTTCGCTTAGTCCAATTGCAGCTGATTATTTGTTCTTCAACAGATAAGGACGTAAGTTAGCGCTATTAACCTACGTGTTTAGTATTCATTGTAATTTGCGAAGTAGAAGATTAAGCACTGACGACAAGCTTCCGTTTCCTATACCGATATCATCTTAATATGGTTGTTAGGTGTCGTTTATGGAGGCCATGCGAGGAAGCACAAGAACAGTGGCGCTATCATGCCGACAGGGATGTGATACTTGTAATGGTAGTGGTGCAGCAGCTGGCACGGGATGGACCATGTAGATAGATCGGCGGCCGGTGGCGAATTAACGAATTGAATCAGGTGCCGACAATGCAAAGGAACGGGAACTGTGCGGGTTGAGAGAGGAATCATGACAATGGGTAATAGTTACTGGGATTCTCTGGCCGATTCAACTTCCTAACTGTAAGTGGTCTTGATAACTCCCAAGAAGAGACTAACCCCATGTAAACGAAAATGACAGGTTTCGAATGGTGTGAGTCTCGGGTCCCATGTTGATAGGTATGTTCCTTAGTTAATTACCACCCTGCTTTGCTCCTAGTTCAACTGTTTTGGACTGCCATGAAATACAGCTTCAACATTTTCCTCAATTCCATGGTCTTGTGAAGTTTAAGGCTTGGTCCTTAACTCTCTCATTTTGTCAGGGATGCCGTGTAATACGTGCTCGGGTTCCGGTCAGACTTTGGACCACCCGTGCCGAAGTTGTAGAGGGGAAGGAGCGATGGTTCGTCGAAAAGATGTAGTTTATCTAGAATATTGGTTAAGATGACGTTAGACATTTCCATTTAAGGTGCTTGTATCTATACCTGCTGGGGCACGGCAGTTTACTGAATTGCGGTTACCTGGTTTGGGCCACTGTGGATTGCGTGGAGGGAGAAGTGGCGATTTGTTTGTTACTATAAAAGTGAAGGAGCATGATAGGTTCCGGCGAGTTGATGAAGATGTAATAACTTGTGGAGAGCTGGATCAGCTTGGCGCTTTTTAACCATCAATTCCTAGTGCAGTAGTTTTTCGACCAGACACTCTCAGTATCTTACGGTTTCCTTGCCGATCGGACAAGATAACATGGAGCAAATATTTAATCGTGCTATGTACAGGAAGTCACGATGAGTTCCTGTGACTTCCTATCATCATTGATGACTCATCAAGAGATGACTCAGTCATCTGTTGTTTTCATACACGTATTCCCCGGCTTCCAATGCGGAGATAAAATGGGAACTGTGATAGGTAACATGTTCCTAAAGGAAATAGCAAATACTGATGTTACCCTATTACTGATTTGTACTTACTTTGATCAGGTGCATTTAACAGTACCGGTGACGCTCTGCCAAGCGCTTCTGGGTGGGACAGTAGAAATACCAAGCTTGACGTCAGACAAGGATATAATCAAATTACAGATTCCCCCTAATACCCTGCCTGGTATTTAGAATTTGTTGAGTCATGGCATGAGCATTTCGGTAACTAATTATCCTGCTCCCTTAGGAAATAGTCGCATAATCCGTGGAAAAGGACCACCCAAGTTGATTGCCGGTAAGTCGGTAAGCAAGGCGGCTTCTTCGGTCCTCGGTGAGGCAGATAAATCCCTTCAATCGCTCCCGGTTGCGATTTTATCACCACTGTTCCACTGCATAGGTTGGATGAATGTTTAGTGACATGCTTCCTTACAGGATCCTCAACCGATTCGTCCTCTAATCCAAGAGGGAATTTAGTGCTACACTTTTCGCTGTCACTGCCTGAGAGATTGTCTCCACGTCAAGAGGCTATCATAAGAGAGTTCGATGAGATCGAGCAAGAGGCTAGGCATCGGAGATCAAGCGGCGGTCGTACAGAAAATACTAGCCAGGTGATATTCATTGCTCCTTGAGTTGTATTGCTTCCAAGCTGCATATTCGGGAATTAGTGCTGTGTGTCTGTGCTGTGCTCTCTACGTTATGTGGGGTTGTTTTAGGATACTAGTAGAAAGGCTGCAGCCACTGCTGAGTGATGACAGCTTACCGCCGGAAGTCATGTTTCTTGTTCAAGGTTTCTGAACTTGCCAAGCCTTAATTGCGTTGTCACTAACGGAGCTTGTGACTTCTGGGAAGTCGCTTTCCCGCGGAATCGTTGAGTCTGGATCGGCGTCGCCGGTTCGTCGATGCGGTTAGCCGTCAGTCAATCTTGGTCTGTCCAAGATAGTCAGGATGCAGAATCCGCGCCTGCTTTGCCGCGAAGCAGAAGCTAAAGCCGCTGCGGCTTCCAACCCATTTTATATAGTGAAGTTTATGTTGACAAGGCCGCCTCTCACGGTAGGGTGGATCCCGCATTAGGTAATCCAAAAACCACCAAATCATCTGCGTATAATGAGGATCCAAATGAGCCATGTTTCATTATTAGATTTAGCATCTGAATTGTCCAATGAAGGAATCAACCCAACCATGCGGCTCGCAGCACCTCGTGCTCCGGCACCTGAATCACCGCTGAGTTAGCGGCGCTAACTCACCGATTCATACATAACGTAAGTAGTATCTAATATGGTATTGCCACAACAGGAAGGGAGCCCCAGATTTCGCCTTCCTGGGGCATGTTCCCCTCAGCGAATGAGGCCCTAAATACACAAACGTGTATTTACGGGGCCGGTCGATTGGCATCGGTCACTTTGACCAAATCGGTCAGACCGATGTGTGTAAACCAACAAACTAACGTTTTTGTTTAATGATATTACATTCATATGCAGAAATGGGTATCTCCATTGGCGATGAAGATACCATCACTGATGGTCCATCAGTTGAGGGGCGATGTATCATCCCTACCTTTAGTGGGATCATGAGACATTGAATGGTTGTCGTCAGTATAACTAATAGTTATTAACTATCAACTATCTATAACTGCCGATGACTCATCGAAATATCCTGGAGATTCCAGTGAACTTCGTGCTATGACCAGAGCGGTTGTTTCCAAGTTGCCTCCCGAGCTCGCCAAGCAGGTTCTGAACCGCATACGAACTACGTATGCGGCCCTCGAGGGTGGTTCCGTTTGTGAAGTGAGTGATGAAGGGTATACTGACTGGGAGTCCTTGCTTCCTCTGGTTAGTGATGACTCGGTTAGCGTTTCTGATATAATCAGGTCGGTGTGCAGGTCAGCTGAAGATTATACCTCTTTAGAAGGAGTACGACCCCCCAGGCTAACTACGTCCACTACCATGCCCAGCCCAGCGAAGTCCTTTGGTTCTCAAGACCGGTTGTACCAGGTCAGCGAGTATCCGAGTTTAAGTGACGTCGAAACTCGATGTAAGACAGTCTACTTTGGATCAGGGTTAGCTGCTGAAAGCCCAACCCGGCTCTTCTCTCAAGGAGCTTACCGGTGCGGACCCTATTCTTTGTGGCAGAAGTCGACATAAGAAGTCCTATTGTGTATTTGGCTTCAACGAAGCTAACCATGGTATTGATCTATCTACACTTGGTGGGGAACTACGAGTACGCCCTTATAGGCCTAAGGGTGATATTGGTAACAAGTCGAGTCCGCCATCTTTAAGTGGTTCATATGAAGGTCTGCCGACGAGTTCTATGTCAAAAAACTAATGTTGGCGCGTGACACGTCATCGCGAGTGAGATGCGGTGACGATCGATGCCAGGCAATATCTCACTATTCTTCTTCACATAGTGAAGACGGTATCAGAGTTATGAAGAATTTGGAGAGTACGATTCCTTCGGAGATCATTATGCATGTTCGATTTTTATTGTCTTAGGGCCATCATCAGGGTTCACGACTGCCTTAGGGGCATCATCAGGGTTCACGACAGCCTTAGGGGCATCATCAGCGTTCACGACAGTCTTAGGGGCATCATCAGGGTTCACGACAGCCTTTGGGACATCATAAGGGTTTTCGACAGCCTTAGGGACATCATTAGGGTTTACGACAGTCTCAATCAGCCAGTCCCAAACTCCGCCAGACTGTACTCCATCCGCGGGTGAGGCCTAATCGCCCAGATTGAGTGCTACTGAGAGTGCGGCGAGTGACCTTCCCTCCAGCCTCCTCTTTTTTTTCTTCTCCGTCAGTAATAGTAAGGAAGTAAGGGGTGAAAAGCACAAGTCAGGGAAATTTCGTGGCGCGCAAGAATTTAATGCTACTGGCAGTACCTGCCCTTTCAATTATTACCTTTGTGCCTAGATGTATGTGCCACAGCTCTGGGTGGATGTAGGGGTATTCTCCATATAGTCTAAGCCTTATTTTAATCTGTTGTCAACACTCAGGCAGCAGCCTTTGGTGCGACGGTCGCACTGCGACCTCTGTTTTGCGGGAGGGTTTAGTGTAGTGGTAGGATATGTGCTTTAAGACCGTTAGGTCGCACGTTCGAACCTCGATTATAACTTTTTTCCCTATTAACTTTTAGCAATGCCTTGAGGTGGCTCAAGGAATTACTCGATTCACTACTCTACTAGCTCTAACGATCACTTTTCATTTACTCATTTACGTATTTTTCCAGAGGAATGTGTACCCAACAGTGCAATTGTGCTGAGATCTTACAATCTCATACAAATGATCTACTCTCTGTTATTGAATCCGGTTCTTCCACAGTTCCCAGGTATTTTTTACGCTCCTAATCTCAATCATTACTTTACTCTAAGTCTGTGTGTTTTCAGGTGTATTTGCGAATCCTAGGGGTGGGCACTAGTTCCGGTCCGGTCGGTCCGGTTGGTCCGGTCCGGTCCGGCATGTCGGACCGGACCGGACTAACTCGATGAGTCCGGTCCGGAAGTTGCGGGTTCGATCCCCGCGCCTCGCTTTTTTCCATAATTTTTGGTATTTCAACTTGGAAGTTTCAAGCGAGCCCCAATACTCAAAACTCTCATTCAGAGCCCCCCGTATATAGGAAAAGCATAAAAATCATGGTCTCACGGTCTTTGTTATTGTTGAGTGAATCATTTGCCGGGGCGACTCGCGTGCTCGGAGCACGTTACAGTTTATCTCGAGATTTCATGGCCTCCCATACAGAAAGCTCTGGCAACGCACGCAGGAATGCAGGGCTGCCCCCCGATATATGGCTGCCACCGCGACTGATAAAGGACCCAGAGCCTTTGGACGACTCAATGGTTTCCGAGGAATGCCTCGACGATCTCGCTAGCGATGGGAGCTCCGAGGAGGGCAAGGCCCCCCACAGTTCAGCAGAAGGAGAAAGCGACAACCAGCTTGTAGTTGGTCCCTCAAAAGAGAATGGCAGGAAAGGTAGTAGCTTCGGGACTTGACAGATCGGTACGCGATTTAGGAACAATTCGTGTGTTTGAAATCCATACGAGCACGGCCCGGCGGGCCGGGCCCGCGAACGGAAGTTATGATTTTTATGTTCTCTCACGAACCATAGTTGCGGGCCACAACGTGTGCAGTCTATATCATCTTCGTTTTCTATCTCCAGTTCATGTGTTCCTCTATTCAGGTCCTTCTAGATTTGACAAGGAATTCTCTCATCAGTTCAAGATGGTCACTATTGGAGGAAAGACCAAAGTCGAATGCAAATTCTGTCATCGGCAATTGTCATGGTCCAATGGCAGCTACAAAGCTCTCGAGCGGCACAAAATTAACCCGTTAATGTTGGGGTTGTACGAAGTACAACTTGCTAAAGGGACTCATGTCTTCTGCCTTACGCATTTTGCACCATCCCAGTCTTTCTCAAATGTACAAAGAGGTAGTCTTTCGCACGTCCCTAGTAGCAGTTTACTACTTCAGCTTGTCCTTCATTTAAGGTATATTTATCGCGTAAAAATGACGAAAAACAGGCCCACACGATCATGCTCGAAACATTAGGGTATCGTTGGGAGTACAGGTAGTACCTATGTTCTATTTCTTTTTGTCAAAAGTCAATGACTTGACTTTTCTTAGGTTCTTCTTGCAATGCAAAGAGTGACCTTGCCCTTGCAAAGAGTGCGTGCATTTGCAGTGTGCGCGCTATTACATTGACCGATATCTCGGTGACTTATATGATCTTTGCGACTGTGA
This sequence comes from Perkinsus chesapeaki, assembly GCA_013115145.1. Lineage (NCBI taxonomy): Eukaryota > Perkinsozoa > Perkinsida > Perkinsidae > Perkinsus > Perkinsus chesapeaki. The sequence goes on from JAAPAO010000114.1 coordinate 67,020, forward strand.
TTTTTGTTCATCGATTGTTGAAAAGTGGCGATGAAAACCTCCTACAATTTCATCGCTTCATTATTTCCTGCGCTTTCTGTCTACTAACATAACGCGAGTCACATTCCTCTATTTTTCATTTTATAACTATCCATCTACAAAATGTACTATACACTATGTATTTTCATTTATTCGAGCTACTTCAAACTATTGAAGTTTATTTGAAGTTTCTCAAATATGGCAATATAATTCATAGTAGTACATAAAAATAACAAAATTCTTCATGACGTAGCAAAAAAGAACTCAAATCGCAAAATATAATTTGTATAACTTGTTCGAATACTATCATACCTAACATTTCTACTTAAGACTCCTATCCATAACGTGTTTATTTGTTTGTTTGTGGATGACTACTATTTTGCAGGTCGGTCTGCGTATGAGGTGGTTCATGACTTGGCCCTATGGTTATCCCTGCTTGAAAGATTGGGACAGTATACTCCTCTCCGTAAATTTTCGGTCACTTGCTCTCAGGATGTTCGTGATGACCTTAAGGCTGAGTTACAGTCACGTCATTTAACGGTTGAGGTAGAGTCTGAAAGCGATTATTTGGGCATCCATTATAGTTATGATGAAGTCAGTTTTTGGGAGAAAAAAATTTGCAAGAAGGTATTGTACTTGAGTGTCGTCGAATGTCTCGCCTAAGGGTGGTTCTGAGTGTGGTCAACGAGGTCCTTGGAAAAGGGCATTTTTCTCGTCGGGAAATGTTTAAGCTCACTGGTAACCTCGGGTTTGATCCCCTATTACAACAACCTGTTGAGAGAGCAATTGCTGATGCAATAAGATCTACCACTGGTGCAGTTGGAGCTTCGTGGGATGATATGGTTTCCTTGGATAACAACCAGTTCGAGCCCCTCCAGGAACTGTTGAAATGGACTAGAGAGTTGTGTATGACGCTTGAAGAATGTAAACATTATTCTATATTAAATGGTGTATCCAATGGTAATCCAATTGTTCTATATGTAGCAACTGATGCAAGCTTGGTTGGCGGCGGTTTTGTCATGAAGGTGGCAGCTGACTGTGTTGCTGGTGTCTCTCAAAACTTGGTTAATCTTCGACAGGAATGTCTAAGATGGTCTAAGACTCAGCAAAACTGGCATAGTAATAGAAGAGAGCTGTATGTGATCCTGAAAGCACTGCAGGCTGTTTCTGACTTAGTCGCATCCTGTAAGTCTGTATGTATACGCAAGTGTATTGTATTTAAGGTGTATCTAGCTTGTGACAACAAGCCCTCTGTTAACTGGTTGGTGAGATCCACAGCGGGTGCCGTATCTCGCTCTAAGGCTTGGGAGCGAAGGGCCCTAAGCCGAGTCGGCTTAGCCGACTAGGTGCGTGTGCTGATGAGTGTATGGCTGTTCGTGCGGCCATACCAGGTTCTACCATTCAAGTTGATCATGTACAAGGAAAACTTAATAAAGAGGCCGATGAGCTATCCCGCATATTCGAGCGCGCTTGCTCTTTATGTTCGGGATTCAGCATTACTATAGGTGCAAGTCTTATATCCCATTTCAGCGCGCGCAGGACTGCCTCACTGAAATAGAATACTATTGAGAAAAATACAGCACGATCTACAAATCCATAGCTCCTCTGTTGTTACTCCACCATGTATATAATATTATAATTATGATAACAATCTGTAAAATGCGTCGCGAAGGCCTCACATGGGTGTCGTTTGGATGGACGCTGCGTTTCCAGTTTGTTTAAGAATTTGTGTCTCCTTTGTATGATTTCCTTGAGTGTTGGAGACACGGTGGTTGTGGCAGGCTTGGAGAACCGGGCCGATTTGAACGGAGTGGTTGGAGAAATTACAAGCGTAATATGCGTCGCCCGATGCGAGACCTAGCAAAGGTTCTCTATTAATCAGATAAACGACGATGAGCGCTCTGTTGAGATTCGATGGCGAGCCGAAGACAAGCTGAAGGTCGCCCAGATTAGAGCACGCAATGTGAAGGTCATCGAACAGCGTCCACCTCCCAGTTTTGACAGCCAGGGGATAGACCATGAACAAATATATAAGAGTGAGTTCTCTGATAGTGACATACTACAATGTCTGTTGACGGCGCTGCCATGGCCGAATGACGTTGGCGCTTCGGCCATACGTAACGTACTGTACGTTACCCTTACTCGAGTGCGGCGCCACTGAGCCACCATGAGTTCGCGATTAATCGCTCGCGAATCATTACATGGACTACTTTCAGTCTTACAGTCATTGTAATGCAGTGAGCCCAGAATGCCGACACTGTCGGACCGACGGTGCTCAAGACTGTTCGGTGTATTGGACATATTAAATTTGAAGGACACGCTCCTCAGGTTGCCGAGTGCGAATATTCGGTTTGCAGAGTTCGACACATCTGAATGGACTTGAGGCTACAGCTCAATCTAAATCGGGCGATGGCAGGTGGAATACACGTATAAGCCACTTTGTTGAACTTGAACCCCCTCAGATGGGTGGTTAAGTTACGGTCAAGCGATAAGTGGCTCACGATCGCTGGTAAAAACCTGGAGGTTATTGATGTTAGCGATGAAAAGTAATTCTCCAGGACCAGAGTTGCGGGCTGGATTTCTCCTGTCAGTGCCCGGCGAGCCAGCAAGGTGTGGGACTATGCTTCAATAAATCCCAGTGATCCCCGGTGGGCCATCGGCCAAACGATTGTTCGAGAAATGGGCCAAACGAGACTGGTGGGTAAGGTTATGAAATGGTGAGTGTGCTGATATATGAAAGCCGAAAGGTTGTAATTGGCCAGGCATGATTATCACATTGGCGCGTCTATACGGTACGAGGATGGAACAAGTGACTTCTTACCAATTAACGTCGTAAAGTCTATGCTTCTCGACCCTGCGATTCGGAGCGAGGCGCTGGAGGCCGCCAAGGAACGCATTGGGAGATTTGATGAGAAACCGTAGGGGTTTGGGCGCTTACGTTTCCGGGAAAGCCATCGAAGTAAAATACCGCTGATCTCAAGCCCTCCTCACTTGCTTGTGACGATCTTGAAATCTCCTCGTTATCGGCTCCTGTGTAGTCGAACTGGGTTGATTCCATTCTCAGTATTCTTTACAACCCACCTCCCCCATCACCAGAGCCAATCTCCACTCCCATGAGAAAGCGTCGTCGTCGTACGGAACCATCCACAGATCAGGACGACTCTAGCCTTTCGTCCATTCTCGACAGTGGCTCATTAGAAGTAAGCATGAGTTGGACCTTTCTGCTGGTATATCGAAGTGTGCTAATAAATCAGAGAGATGTTGCGATGATATCACCATAGCGATGCTCTCCGTAAAGTGCGCTGATTAGTAAACCCGCGGCGGTAGTTAAGATGCTGCCAAGAGGTTCCGAGTCACTCACTCGGAGTGAGATCGGAGTTAGAGTGTATGTCAGGCGTCATCTTCTAGCATCATGGAGGGCACTGCTCTCACTAAGAGTTCCGCTGCTTCATCGACGCCCGATCGCGCAGCCACCGCATCTTCCAGCAGGTATGTCTTATTTGCGATATACAGTCGATTGTGTCTGGTCAGTGCTTCGCGAACTCCGCCCAAAATCGAGGCCGAAGATTTCTCACCGACTAAACCGGTCATATACTTCAACAAGATTTTCTGTCAACATGAGGGTGGCGGTCAGGACAAAGGTGGAAAGTGAGCATTTCCCTCTTAAATAATAATATGCGGTAATTCGACACGGCAGGTGGCTCGATATGATCACTAGGAAGCTCCGTCGACGGAAGCTTGACAGTAGCTCTGGGCGTACCCTTTCTAATTCGTGTTCATGGATTGCTGAACCATTTCGTAGTGTAACAATTGAAGAAGTGAGTGTACTCGCCACAACTTGGGAACAATAACCTAATAACAGGTGGCAGCCACTGGCGTTCATAGCGAAGACTATTTGAACGACCTTCAAGCTGTCAACCAGTATATTAACTCAGGCACCACGGCAAAGCACCCTGTAGCAATCGAACGTTAAATGTTCGGGGCGAACCGTATCTGTTGTAGTCCATCGACCTTGCCTCTCAAAAATGCTATTCTATTATTGGCCGACGACGGGCTGAAGTACCCGGCGAATGTATAATGGATAAAACTACATTGGCTGCTACTTTATTGCGATGTGCTATGACAAGAGATGCATTCGAGACAGTAGGGCCTAGAGTAGATGGCCTCTAGAATCGAAACAACTGCACCATGCTCAGGTGTTGTCGAACGATGCGCCGGCTGCTCTGGTGTTGGCCCGACCGGCATGTCATCACGTACCATTTCGGCTGGATAATGTTGATAGTGCGGATGAGGTAAAACATGCTCTACAGATTTGATCCAGGCCTCCTGGCGATGAGTCTTCCGGTGGCGGTGGTGGCGGTAGTTACGATTTCCTTCTCCTCTCAGGGAGCGTCCTCGAGTAACACGGGAAGCCAGGATTCCATCAAGTAAGTGTGTCTGCGTTGTTTTGGTACATCCCCCGAGTGATAAGAAGATTGAGATATCACATTGCTTTATAGTATGGCCGTGGACATATAAAAATTGTGAAAAATGCATATACACATAATGGTAGGAGGTGAGTATAGCGGCCACTGGTCGAACTAACAAGCCATAGGAAGTATCGGTGTATTGGAACGTGAGATTAATACGTAATTATGATGACTCATAATGATAATATCGCGTGGTTGCCGTGATCTATCTGAGATTCAGGTGTCATCGATGTGAACAAGGCGATAACGAGAGGAGCTTGCTTGTCTGCGATAATCCCGATTGTGGTGATGGTTGGCATTCATTCTGTCTTCCCTATAGCCTGGGAAATGACGTACTTGTTATGAAGGAATTTAGAACAGGAAACTGGTGAGGCCAATACTTGTTCGTTGTCGACTCGTTTATTGCGCGATAATATTGGTAAGATGTTTTTCATGAAGTACTCTTGGGAGTATGAGAAATATTAGTGTTACGTGCCTTATACATTCCAATAACTGCGCGCGTTAGAACCTTCGCGCGCCGGTATCTTTGACCGTAAGCATGAAACGGTCAATCGATTTCCGAATCTCTGATTCATTAGTCAATAAATAACCTTGAATGCACGAAATATTGTATCGCAGTGGGGAGGGCTGTTTGAATATGTGATGATAAGGAAATGGTATAGATCAATTGCGCATGAACAGACACAGAAGACATGCAGCAAAATTCAGAAATAGGTAATTCAGGTCGCCAACTACAAATAGTCAGCTGAGCCCAGGCAGCTTCTTCTCCATAAACCATAATCTTTCTTTGGGTAAAGCTCAATTAGGTATTGCCCGGAATGTCTGGGAACTCCTGGCCGGATTGCCCCCGAAGAGGCGGAAGCCTGTCGATTGCGAAT
>JAAPAO010000115.1:0-72278 GCA_013115145.1 Perkinsus chesapeaki
CCTATCAAACTCCTTTCTATTATATCTCCTCCTCCGTATCACTAGTAACATATTTCCTATCAAACTCCTTTCTCCGATATACCAGTGATATTATTGTCTAGGCAAATTCAAACTACACACTACATGAAGGACGCGCGAGATTAAGATATGTAGAATAATCCCACTAAAGGGAGCTAAAGGAAGTAATACTTTCCAAAATCAGTAAAACTGTATTCTTCCAAAATATCTTCGGTAAAATGCAGCACTCCAAAAGTCCGCTATATTTGCTTACACCGGCTCATCTGTTACAGTAGCACCCAGGGATTCGTGTGCTTCACCAATGATCTTAGTTACTTCCTTAAGAGGATGCTCTTGCCATTTATTAGTCTGAACAACAAATAATTCTCGTTCAGAGGAACGACAGAGGAATCAGCAACGCCTATGGTAAGAAATTGTAAGTCCACTACATTACAAGAATCTCTTCCAGAAATATGCCCAGCCCTTATTAGTCCAATTTTCCGGACTTACTTTCTTGTCCATTACATACCATCTCGAGTTCTTATTTTGTTGAACATTACGAAATTCCAGAACTGTTGGTCGGCGACTTCCTAAAGTGCCGCTGACAAAGTTAAACTGCTCTCCAGCTAAGGCTTCGATTAAGCGAGATCTGAGGAAAATGATATAAAGAGGATATAACATACAAATGAATGAGATCAAGCAATGCACGAATACAAGTTATTTATAAGGAACAAAAGGATATACAAAGACCTTCTGAAGAAAGCAAGCTTTGAAATATTATTTCCAGAATTTGAGGATGTGTATCCGAGAATCCTATTTGTTATATTACTTGCCAACTGATTGTTTTCCAATTAGAATAAATTGTGGTAAAGGGAAATCCACAATACCGAGTCTATCTTGAACTTTAGTTTTAACATCAGATAACACATCTAATAGCTCTGAACGCTCTTCGTTATGTCCTTGAATGATAGAAAAGGAACGACTAAGTTGAGGCTTAGATGGAGCCGCGGCTGTATCAGATGAGGGCATATGGAAAATGCAATGCCAACTACTGATGGTTAACCTAATATGTATCTTGCATGCTTAACCTCAATCCTTTATCTTTTTATCCCACCAGACCGACAGACGACAGTTAAGGAACTCAAAGGCTGTGCAAGAGAGCAAGATCATTCTAAATGATGTGTTGTTGTTGCGGGGTCATAGTCGGCTTCGATGCATAAGGGGCTTCTATTACTAAGGACCAAGTACGCAGATACAATGAGAAGGCTAACGTCTAATCTACCCATCTCACATGGATAACGCTATCAAGAAGCAATTGATAATTATGAAAATAATCCAAAAAAACAACAATAAAATATGGTATGGTGGGATATGTAGTATTATGATATTAATAGACAAAGATCAGTACATACAGACACACTAGATAATACAACCATGAACTAAGCCGTAATATTGATTGTAGGAATAAAGTTAAAAGCGTAGTGTAGATGATCTTTGAAAAACTTATGCCTTGTCAATGTTATCTCTCTGTGAATGGTTATCTCTCACTAGTCGGTAATAACACCACTGCTATGATTTTCTGGTAGACTGGTCTCATAGATAGGAATTAGATCTCTTAGATCTTGCCTGCCACCACATTTTATCTTACCATTCATTCTTGGCACTCCTTTGCATTACTATTCAAACACATACCGATTAGTATTAGTAGTTCCAAGTGTTAGTAGCGACGTTAAAAAATATGAAAACTAGCCTGGCGTAGGTAAAGAAATCGGTGTCAGCTACATGTTCAGAGACACTCATTAACCCTGCTCCTCAGCTAACTGTTCAACAATCATTGTTTCCCGGATATCATTGGTATCAGTGGCTAAAACTTAGCCAATTGGCAAGTTGGTATTGGAGGTTGTGGACTTTGAAAATCTCTGTCTTTACTAACACATTCCGAACCAAGTTTGCTCAACATAGTTCTGACTGTGGATAAACTATCAGGCAATGTAAACCAAAAAATCTTTTTCGTAGTCACCGAAACCACTAATATAATAGTAGTATACTACTACTGCCATGATACACATATCGTTCCACTAGTAGTAGGGTTAGTAACAGGCAGTTTATAAGCTTGTTGTGAGCTACATCCTACCTGTTCTCAAAGCCAAAATCTATCGACATGATAAACGTGGAGGCACTACCAAAGGGCAGGTAGTAACGCGATACTCGAGACATGATTTGTATGTCGATGGTTGTGACGGATGAATGGAGAATCGCTGTTATGAGTGAAGTAATGGCAGAACTTAACAATGATGATGTATATGATAGAATGGCATTGAAAGGCATGCAGTTTGAGATTAAGTTATTTCGTCTCCATGTTTCATAACTATTGTATGTTATTTGTAATTGTCGTGTTATTAAAGAGAGTTCCCCGATGCGACCCCTCATTAACAGTACTCAACAGGCATGTTTGTTGTGTCTGTTATAGTGTGAACTAAAAGTGACCTAGCCGACCAAGTTCACCCAACGATCGTCACAGAACTGACACAACGGCGAGGCTGCTTCAAAATGCCCAAAAGCCGTGTTGAATAATAAAATAGGAAACTACCTCAAACGTATTACATAACATATTCCCGACACCCAATACCAGCCTCTAGTGAGCAGAGAGTCTAACTGTGAGGCCCTAGAACTAGAGCTCTCATATAGGGTTTGAGAGATGCAACACGAACTGGCATCTTCAGCAATGCTTCAGCAATTCTCTTTCTTGAAGAACACGAAACCATAAGGATGCGCGAACACGGCTAAAATATCATTCTGATACCCAATAATTTCGAGGGCTTTCAGACTAATCGGAGGAGTAATTTTGTTGTACAAGGCAACGAGATTGGAGTTGCTGATATTCACCTTGAGCTGATCGTCACCATTCATTTGGTAGTCGACATTCTTAGCGGAACCTCGCGACACCGCCTTCCTCACATAAATGTCAAAGACCTTGTTATGGAAATCCAGGCTTATCTTGTTCACAACGCCAAGTGTCTTGCAGTATTGACCGTTAGGATTAGCTCCACAGAGGACAATAGAGTACCATATGTAGATACCAACCAGTAGACGACGAACGACAAAGGAGGGATAGGACATTGTTGGAATTGCCGAAAACTCTGTGAAAACTGAACACCGCTATTCTGCACTGCGGCAGTCGCATATAATTTCTCTCTTCGAGTCGTCCTGAATATATCAATATTAGCGCGACAAGCATTATTCCACAGTTAATGTCGGTTCGCCGCCATGACGTTGGGAGGAGGCTAGCCGAGGGGAAAAGGGATTCTAACAACCTCTATGCGTAGCCTAGCTAGGGCACGCCTGCGCTCGTAAAGTTACGGCACGCATGCACGTTCTACGTACGCCATCTCGAGAAGTGCCAGACTATACAGGATTATTGTTAAGCTGAGCCCAACACAATCCTTTCTACGTGCTGCTCCTCATAGGGATAATCAGCGATGATATGGGCCAAAGACCGGGACTCACTCTTGTAGTTAAAGTAACAGGTATGCCTCTTTGGGTTGCAGGCTCTTCGGGACAGCGCCATGAGCAATCTTGAACGATTCGCTTGATAATAGAACCATTCTTGGGATGGAGTTGTCAACACGTTCGTTGTCGCGCCCAAGTGCTGACATACACACGCGCGACCGTTGGCAGTCCAACGGCCAAGTGAAGTTGAAACACTCCTCTCAAAAGACTCTGGACACAGTCCTCCTTGCTGGGATGCATCCACCTTCATTTCGCTCCACGACAAAGGTAACAAGATTTAATCCCATTCATTTTGGAACAATTTCCTTCCCTAGCCCCTTCTATCTGTGATGGGCTAGCTCGGCTTCCTTGATAGCTGCGTGCTGCCAACCATACCCTCCACCACCCTCATCACTGCAAACCACGCTCCGTGGTCCACGCTCGGTGGCGCCATGTGGTAGCGGTTAAGCCGTGGAGTTGTCCCTGCGTTACGGTGACCCTTTGAATAGACCTTTGATCGCACCGTTTATAGCCACGGACTCTAGGTTAGACAGTCTAACCTCAAGGCTAGAGCTAGACTCAAGGCTCAAGACTAGCACGTCCTTATACCGAGCGCTCCGTAGAGATTGGATATACTCCCACAGGTGTGGCAATTAACCAGCGCAGTGAGGGGGAACCTAGGAAGAGTAAAAAGTATATGGTTTTTAATAAGAACTGCTTCTAGCGTTGAACACTCGAACCCTAGCATGAGATGCGACCACGTGAAGTGACCGGGAAATTCTGTCTAACTCTAAGTAAACCGTCTATTTCTAAGGAAGTAGAGAAACAAATGCCGAGCGAAAGTACACTAGAAAAACTGCGTCAGATCGGTGTACTGGAGGTCAATGCTTCAGTTGAGTTTCTGCTAGTCTGTTCACACTTGCGCCTCCTCCAGCTATACGGATTGTTTCTGCTCAATCCATAACCTGATATGAGCCACGCCTTAAGTCGTTTACTGAGTAATTCTCAGATACAGGAGAATATTAACAATGCCAATCTTGTAGCTCCCAGGATATTTCCTCCAATCAGTCGAGACTCCCGACTCGAGACTCTCGACTCGGAGTTCTTATGTATCATAATGATATCCTGCTAGCATTCGTAGCTGGCCACGGTTCTTTACTAAAATAGGAGAATTGCTAAGAGATTGAGGATAGCGGGGATGGTCGTTAGTATTGCATTACAGGAGCTCCTCAATTAGACTCTCTGATATTGAGTGGGTTGGGGAGATGTCAAGCGTTTGGGCCTCAAACTTCGAGGTACTTCCCTATTCCCGCGAGTTTCATGTAACACGACATCTGGGCATTTTGAAGCAGCCTCGCCGTTGTGTCAGTTCTGTGACGATCGTTGGGTGAACTTGGTCGGCTAGGTCACTTTTAGTTCACACTATTACAGACACAACAAACATGCCTGTTGAGTACTGTTAATGAGGGGTCGCATCGGGGAACTCTCTTTAATAACACGACAATTACAAATAACATACAATAGTTATGAAACATGGAGATGAAATAACTTGATCTCAAACTGCATGCCTTTCAATGCCATTCTATCATATACATCATCATTGTTAAGTTCTGCCATTACTTCACTCATAACAGCGATTCTCCATCCATTCGTCACAACCATCGACATAATGCCAAAACTCTTAAACGGTTCGCTTGATAACAAGATACTGCCTGTGATGAAGCAAACAACACGTACCTCGAAGATGGCATGAGGATCGGATGAGAGCCTTCGTCTCTCGTCCAGTTGTTGACATACACATGCGAGACCATCCGCAGCCTCGGGGACAAAGCGAAGTTGAATCACTCCCTTCAGAGGAATTGTCGATAAAATCCTTCTTGGTGCGATTGATCCATTTTTACTTAGTTGCACAAGACGATAACCACAATCAATTCTATTCCTTTTTGGATAATGGACCAGTTGAATTTGGTCAGCAGTGTCATTAGCCCAAGAGACGTCGGCAATGGCACCGCTCATCTCATCAGGGAATGATAGAACATGCCAAGTATTATTGTTTATTGAATAGATGTAATAACCATCACACGAGGCAAGCCAAAGATAACAACCGACCGACCAGAGATCAACGACTCTACGACACTCATAAGGAAGTTGAATGATTTGAGGACAAGTCATTTCCGACGAAACACGATAGAGTCGATTGCCGTACATTGACACATAATAAAGATGATCAGAATGACATGATACCACAGACGGTGTGTGATGTACTTCCAGCAAAGTTAACAGAGACGAGAAATCGGATGATATCTGTTCAAATCGATGAGTGCCAGACTCATTACCAGGTGATGAGATTACGCCGACACTGTTGTTGAGTTTGAAGAGATATGGTAAAGGATCGGTGCACTTAGTACTGATTGGCACAATGTTGTCATTTGATATACGTACGGGAGTAGGTGAACGTAAAAATGAGTGGATTATGTCTTTGATATCATCATATATAATATTATTAATTAGTAGGATGTAGAGATCAAGGTGTTGTTTGATATTATGAGAGTTCACTGTGCCTTCCATAATGACTGAATCTACACTAATTGACAAATTATTTGAAACTCTACTGCCTCTGATGTGTGAAAAGTGTACAGGAAGGACTCGTCTAGAGTTCAGACATGACAGTGTAGAGCGACACCTCTAAAAGGACCCGGTGAGAAATTAGCATCTCCAAAGCCATCACCATCACCTTCCTCAACAATAACAATAATATACCATTCCTCAGTGACTCCCATGGACCAGATATCCCAACATGAAAATGACGTGCTGCACGATAGTATAGTTCCTCTTAATAAGTCCACCAGACGTATGGTACAACATTCATCTTCGGAGAGTAGACAAGATACACAAGCCATAGCATTTGTATTGGGCATAAAGCGGGCTAATGTAGCACCGGTAATGTTATTAACAAGAATATCGTAACCAGGAGCTGCGAGACAAACCTCTCCGGTTGGCTGTGAGTTCACTATATGGTCTGAAATGTATAGGAAATATTCATCTCCCATCGACATAACATCAAACGATAATGGAGGGCTTTCAAGTTCTATTAAATACACCCAAGATTGGTCTGTGGCATTCAGTCGATAAATGCAATTAGTTTCACGCGAAACCACGAATACTCCACTGGTTGATGATGTCACGATTGTTGGTAGCGTTGGCAGCTTGATAGGGTTGAGTTCCTCTTTCGATTGGAGGGCCCATCTCTTAAGTTGTTTAAATCTGCTATCAGCGTAATACACAACTCCGTCGTGGACACAGACGTGAGTGATGCCTCTACTAACATTAAGGATTGTGGTAAATGATAAGCTCGGGGGTTGAAATGATATTATTTCGTGATGAGATACCCCAAATGATCGAATATCTATACCGATAAGATGGCGGTCATTTAATGATGACAGAGCCATCGGAGTGCTGCTAACAGGTGATTCGGTTATGATACTAATTCTTGTTGGTGATGGCGGGAACGCTAAATTCCATATCGACCTGAAAATATCTTCGCATTGACCCTCGAGGAAGTGCTCAAGAGTATATAGCTGAAGTATCAGTCGATATCGCAAGTGGGTGGTAATGGATGACGCCATACAAGTGAATCCTTCAACTGATTCGATATCCGTTTACCCACGTGTAATCGTTCCTGGAATTGTTGGCAATTGTATATCTCTTTAATATTTTATTGTCCTAATAATCCAAGAATAACTGAGGCGAGCTCGCCAATCTCATTTAACCCACGTTAAGCCGTGAAAGCCCCTAACCTATTCGACGGAGACCCTCAAACCAAGACTGTGTTTCATGTCCGCCTGTTCGTATTTGCCAGTCTATCTCTGCAGGAGCGAGGCTGATATCAACGGTAAGCCAGTCCGCCAGCCGACAAGCGTATCAGGAACCATGCCCGATAGGTAAAGGTTCAGTGTTATTAATACCCGCTTTATTCAGTACTGCGAATGGTTAGGTTTTCCTCATAATAATGTTTAACATTATTAAGGTAAAAGGCGATTGATGTTCATCATTTTTAACGGTATAAAGTCATTTAGTTCATAGTTAGAGTCGATATGAACCAACGCTCGCTTCGGTCGTCGCATATTCACATCGCTGTGCCATAATTGGCTCCGATAAGGTTCCGATCACGTAGGAAATTTGCGCGAGCTGCGACATGATCGATTCCGGGGCTATCGCTTTATTCGCGAACACGGACGATTGTGACGTTTTAACCCACTTCTTGTGCTGAACGATTATATCGTCCTTGCATATTAGAGACAGGGGAAGTACGCTATATCTTAGTGCAATACAGTATTACTACTACAGCTAGTAGATGGATCCTCAAGGGACAGCAAAACGCTAAACTATAAACACAAATGGGCAAAAGTGCGAAACTTATCCTACACGCATGCGCAAAGGCTGCCGGTACGCATGCGCAAGACATAGCTTTCCCTTTGCCTCAATTGAACTGTCAGTGTATCAATAATTTTCCTACTATCATGTTCAACGTTCCATCCAAACCGTATACATGGGTCGATCGCTCTGGTAATGTTTATCATTACTTTGAGCGTCCTTTAGTGAATGCCTGTGCGTTTATATTAATGCAAGAGTTCTGTGAACGTCTTGCATTCTACGGTTTATTACCTAACCTTCAACTTTTTCTTAAGGAGTATCTGGGATACACTGATAGCACCGCCGATTCCTATGTGTCAATATTCAACGCTGTACTGTACATAACACCACTGTTTGCCGGTATTATTGCCGACACTCTCCTTGGCGTTTATCTCACCATTGTTTGCTTTTCCGGGCTTTATGTGCTGGGTTTGATCTTACTAACCATATCGGCTATAAAGTCCATCAGTCAAGCTTGGATGATACACTTATCTTTGCTTGTACTTATCACGCTTGGTGCTGGTGGTATTAAGGCATGTGTTAACGTTATGGGTGCCCAACAGATGCACCCTGATGAGCACAAGAGTACTATCACCCGTTTCTTCACCTACTTCTATGCATCTATCAACCTCGGTGGAATCATTGGAGGTATCGCTGGTCCCATCCTTGTCCAGGAAATCTCCTTTGCGGCAAGTTTCGTCTTCCCGTTAATATTCTTTGTCATTGCTACTACGATTTTCGTAATGGGTGACTTCCTTAAGCGCTATGTGAAGGCGAAACCGCAAGGCTCCGCGGTCCTCAAGGTTGGTCAGGTTGCTATCTACTCCGTATTCAAGTGCTCATTAGAGAAGAATAAGAAAAGTAAAGGTGGAAAGTTCGAGGATGAATTCATCGAGGACGCTCGGGTATTTTTCCGATTGATACCACTTTTTGTATTAATCATCCCATTTGTAATGGCATATAATAATATGACCACTACATTCCTCACTCAAGCTCTAAAGATGAACACCAATACATTTGGCTGGGCTATGCCACCAGCTCTAATGCAGAATGTGGATCCTATCGCGGTCATCGCTACGTCGGTACTTGTTGATAGTCTCATTTTCCCGGCTCTCAGAAAGCGCAATATGATGCCTTCGGTATTGGTTCGTTTTTGCATAGGGTCACTTTTGGCCGCCCTATCGCTGGTATGTGCCCTCATCCTCGAGTATGTTGTAATGTCCCATCCTGCATTCACCATATCTATTTGGTGGCAGATTCCACAATTCACATTCATCGCATCGGGTGAAGTGTTCCTCATTTCCACTTCTTATGAAGTTGCCTACACCCACGCACCAAGTCAACTCAAAGCCGTCGCATCAGCAGTTAATCTCTGCTTTAATGCGATCGCATCAGTCCTCTCCGCCGCCCTGTTTCAGCTTGCCAGAGGATGGCTTCAGGACTTCGACCCCAAAAATGCTGAAGAATCGATCCGTGGTTCCCATTATGATTACTATTACTATGTGCTGATCGTATTAGCGTTGGTTGGTGCTATCGGTTCATTAGCAATGGTACCATACTATAACAGAATTAAGAATGATGAGCTTTGCCGTCGGAAAACCGAAGATTCTGTCAGTGAAGTGTAGAATAGCCTTTAGTTGTAGCAAATCGTTTGTTGGCTGCTACAAGTTCTATAGTTTTTTACTTCTGGTGAGGGCGGAGGCTTATGCCTCGGTCTTGCCTTGTACTACATTCAATCGATTTTATTTCATTAGCAAACGCTAGTCATGACAAGTTGAATCCGAGTTAGATAGTTAATTATCTCCACGTGCAATACTAGTGATCATCGTCACTGACTTCAAGATTGCCGAATCAATATCGGATTCCCATGTGCTTGAGACATGTCTATTCCAGGCCATGCTCTTCAATATAGTTTAGTCTCATTGAGTATTTTACAATTGAAACGCTTCACTTTTCAAAGAGAAACTGTAAAGGATTGCATTATCAATCCCATAGTTACACACCACAATAATGGCGAAGGCCGAGGGGCTATTCGAGCTTATTGGCAGTAATATGTTCAATTGTTTACTAACTATCAGATAAAGATTATACGATGGGTTGTTAATGACAGCTTGTCTTCGTTTTACTGCTTCTCCGTCCAATTGGTGCAAGTCCACCTGCCGGTAGCGTTTTCTACGTCCACGAAGAGCTAGTTGTTTAAACTTTCTCCCCTTGAAGTGCTATGATGCCCCATTGGTGGGGTGATACATTTCTACCGTCGTGCTTTGTAGCAGAAAGTATCCATGATTGTTATTGATACAAGTGTTACAAGATATGGACCCAACCCCGATCATGGGGAACGGTATGGCGGAAACCCTCTTTCTCATTCACCAGCAAAATGACAGAAACAAAACAGCAAATCTAACCGTTATGCGGAAAGCAGCAGCGAGAGGAATTAAATCGCGAAGCAAATGTTAGATGGTGATGCGCGACCTAACCAGCCCGCATTTGAGATAGAATGGTTCAGATAAGTCATCCTATTTATGTGGGGGCCCCATTCTGGTCTTCGAGCGTTAGTGCTGTTATAGACAGATATTCGCTGCGAGCAAGTGATGCTAGAACAGCTATATCCCAATCATTCGTAACACTGAGGCACTTGAGAAGACCAGAACCAGAAAACATATCAGATTTGAGGATTTGGGTAGACGTTAATAAGTCAACGACTACGACCCATGCTTGAAATATGGGAGTGTTACCGGGTACATCATTCAGAGTTCGGACAGCAATACAGGCCAAAGCACTTGTATTGGGGATGAACCGACAAAGGTGGGCTCCTTGGATGGACGTGGACGACACATCTTCATCCGAGGAGTTTACTATTCTATAACGAATTGTATTATCAACAATAAAGAGTAGTTGATGATTGGCGCTGAGAGAGGTATCAGCAATGCAATCAAATGAGTCAATCTCATCACTGGACTCGTAAATGCGTACCCAAGCATTGTAATCATCACTGCGTAAATCCAAATAGTAGACAACCAAATCGCCAAGTGTTGTGATGAATATATGATGGTTTGAAACTACCATATTGTCAACCACCTCATACGCTCTTGAGAGAGGTAAAGGGATATCAGGCAATACTGAGGCCGCATTCGTAAGGGATAGTCTAACAATCGTGAGGTTCATACTGTCAACGCCGAAAATCATTGTGCCTTCTGTGCCGATAATTGAGAATCTTTGACCGATAAATAACTCCGCGACTGGCTCGCCAAAGTTGCTGGGCACATAGGCACATATTAAAGATTGTCGGGCCAAACACATGAGAGTGAGGAATGACGAGTCGCCGAGTGTGGTGATGTTGTCGATGTAAGTCTGCCTGCCAACGGTTGATCTCAAGGCTATCGAGGCTGGTATGGGCGACCTAAGATACCTCCAAACGTTCCAGAGGATGTCCTCGTGTAAGAATCCAATGCGTTTGTGTAAAACTCCAAGATAGACCGATAAAAGTTGCCGACGCCGAGATGCTTGCCGAAAAGACATTCAACGCGGCACAAACTGATAAGACTGGCGGGATGGTGACACGGCTGCCCGTGTCACTGGAAAAAGACAGGAGCAATGATAGGCGAAATGTTTGATGGAAAGATGGTAACTACCGAGCGAATACCTCACGAACTATTGGCGGCAATCACACAGTGGCGAGGTTTAACTATCTGAAATGAAAAGGAAGTCTCTTTCACCGTAGATTAGATGACGAGGTTACTTGAATTGTGCGCCACGACAGGAGGGAACGCATGCATTGTTTGTGCGGGAAGATCCCAAAATCGCGCAATCATCCAAGTTTGGAGACGAAACATCATCAACCATATAATACGTCGTTGATTAGCCGTGGTATAAGCTCAATGAAGTGTACGGTCTAAATTAGACCGTCTAATTGAGGTTACTCAACAAAAACCCTCGCTTGAGAAACTTCTAGAAGCTATTCGAGGTGGGGCCAGAATTGTTGGAGACAGGAAAGGTGTCCAGCAATGACGGCCCCGGGGTATTCCACGAAGCTGGATAAAATCGTTTCAACGAATCCACGTTGCTCCGGCGACAGGTTAAACGGATCCTTAGGGGGCATTTCGTAAGCAACTCGAGCTGCAGTTGGCAGAGTTAGGTCGGGAAGAGTCGTGAAAAGATTGAGTTCAACGTCGGTTATCGCGACACCGGGAATTGTGAGAACAACTCCCAAGAACGATACGAGTAGAGGCTTCATCGAATTGTGGGACTCAACCTGAGAGAAAAGTACAACTGATCTCTCCGACGTACTGTAGCTAATAAGCATTTACACCGTTAATAAGACAGCGCTTGAAAATTTCAAATCATTCTGAGTTGATAAACAACTCAGTTGATAAATTGTTGGATTAGTGGAAGCAATTTAGCATGTAACCAAAGTACCGACGGCAAATTGATATACGACCTGGCGGAAATATGGTATGAATCTGTTAGAGGAATATTCTAAATGTAAGAATAATAAGCGAACATCCCCACCGGCAAGATTCGAACGCGTGGGGTGATATGGCTCGACTTTTCATGGGAGTTCAATTCAGAATGCTAAATGAGGTATACAGTAGCCTACCACTTCTTCTGCAGTGAATGTTCGGGTGTAGAGTTTAGTGAGACGATCATCGATGGACCAATCAAAGTGCTTGTAAGGAATATATTGTTGAGATCGAAGATACTTTATCCAACCAGGTGCCAGATGTGCACGCTCAGCTCCGTTTATTAATGTCTTCAGGTATCTGAGAGCAATACATAAACGAAGGGGAAGGGAATGATATGTTTTTAAAAGGAATGCTTCTCTAAAACACCTAAAGGAGTTTTTCGTGTTCTTTACCAATCGTTTTATATATATATAAAGTCTGGAAGGATGTAATAATGAGCTGCTGCTGCTACTGCTGCTACTGCTGCTGCAAATCAGCATCTAGCACACTTTGCATTGCTCGTAGAGTACATTATCGAACACATGGCTCCTCAAATGAAGCGAGTTGAACGTGGCGACTCATCACTGGTGAGCCCATTATGGTAGAAATGGGGCCATTACAGTTGTACAACATCACAAACACATGCCATAGCTTAGTATCCTTTAAGTTGTTTATTTTTTCAACGAAAAGTTGTATGTGAGCATAGAATCTACGACACTCATTGCAAATCGCAAGTCCTCGGCAATTCACTAGCAGTTTGCCGTGTGATGCGTTGGCAATCGGCGATGCAAAGCTCAGTTTAAGACATCTCTGCGACCGCCTGTTTCACTAACGGGAAGTCATGTGCGCACCTTCGACTAGGCAGCCCATCCTCGAGCTCGCTAGATCCCGGAAACGTCTTTGTTTGCATATATATCATGACCCTCAAGCTCCCACCGCTACAATCATCAACGTATGGTGATACTTCAATCCATTGACGGTCATAAGAAGGGCCCTCACGAGAATCCAAAGTCCGAAGGCCCTCCTTGGTGAACCAGACAACAACGCCGTGAACCTGAAGGTGGGGAAGGAATAATATTGATAGGAGCTACTTCTGTGCTGGTAATCAGATGACGAACTTTGCTACATAGGATATTTCAACCATCTCGGTTATTTTCCTCCCTTTGTGCGTCGAGTTAATCCGCGTCCGATGAGAGCCCCTCCACTATTCAAGAGTAGCCATTACTCGTATTAGTCGAGCGTGGTGGTCTCGCATAAAAAGCCCTGCCGGATCCGTGCTGGACCGGAGCGCGACGTGGCCCAAGGTGCAGGAAAGTATCGAGGATTTTTTCTTCGAAAACCAAGTCCGTGGAGTAATATAGCGATATATCCATGTTAGAAGAGTTCCCATGCCAAATTTCAGGTTGATATGACTAGCAGTAGTAGTTAAGAAGTTGAGCCCTCCACACGACCTTGGGTCTCTAGCTTGCGCGTACTGTAGAAGGTGTAGATCTCAATATTATTGATACCAGTCATTATAAGTAACGTGCGATAGAGAACAATCATCTAGTGCTCTTGGCATTCTTTTATTTATACCGCAACCAGCACACGGTGGATGAGCGTAGAATTGTATGTTGAGAAGCATGGCTCATTGGTGCCATACATAGGCTGATAATCGAAATAATTCCCAACGTATCAAACTGGCTTACTGTCGATCCTTTTTTTGGACGAACATTGCCGTAATGACCTTCATAAGCAACCATGCCTTTCGGGGATAAATTAAATATCAACTCGTAATCATCGAGGGTCTGAAAATGACACGCATCTCTCTGAGACAATCGAAGATTCATCTAGCGGCAGATGCAAACAATCGATACCGTCTTTCATTTGCCAACTTCGATGCTATTCGTCCGACCATTCAAGAACGGTGGTATTTCTGCACCACAGTAGAGCTCTCAAATACCAAAGAACGGACGTCGATTTCCATGGCAAACAGTTTAACGTACAGCTCTAATTGGTTTCCGGTTGCTAACTTCAATCCCTCGACTCTTGAGAGAATCTAAGCTCATATTTGCACCGAACGAGAAGACTGGTATCTCCCCACTGGATGGTATTGGCTCTCGGGAGCCCAAAACATTTTTGAAAACATGTATCATAAAAACAACTAAAATGAATGTTGCACCTCGATACCATTCACACTCATCATCAACAGGCCAGAGATATCTTAATTTTCGGAGCTACCATTTCTGGGACTATGGTTTCAGTTAATTGATCCACATGAATTTATTGTTGTCAACGTTTATCAGTTCATTATCGTATTGAATCATCCTCTGTGACTTGTAATTCGACAGCAGCCTTGTTATTGGTAACAAGTGACGCATCGGAAAACTCCGGGATGGTTTCCGGGGTATCTTTCGAGATCCGAGCTCGAGTAACTGTCGTTGGTCGGGTGCGGGAGAGAAGTGTTACAGATGGTGCATAATCGATCAAGCGATCGATTTCAGAGTTATATCTCATAACTACTTCAAACACAACTCTCCTGTTATGAGAAACACGAGATGAAATAGAATCAAAACTAATCATGATTGCACTCCCCAATACTTCTCGAAATCGCCTTCCAATTTCCCTACAATTCTCAACCGTTTAGTTTGCGAAACGGCAGACTCTAAGACAGTCTCAAGAAATCCTCGTTGCTCCTCCGACAAGGAACCTTCAACTGGCGAGGCGTCATAGGAAACAAATCGAGCGCAAGTGTGGGTTAGATCCCCACCGAGTGCAAAAAGCTTTCGTTCAAGTGTTGTCAAATTGTTCGGGACAGCCAGAACGACTCCCAAGAGGGATATCAGCATTGTAGATTCGGATTCACGGTGATGGGGAATCTGAAGAAGCATGATTATCAAATCCAAATTCGACGCGGAAGGGGGATAGTCGTGGAAATAACACGAATATGCTACCAGTGTGATGATACATTGAAAAGGGTGAAGTACAAGATTTATCAGAGCAAGGGAAAAACAAGTGCGCAACTGTTGGAGACTGAAGGAACCTCAAAGAGGTCATCATTGCTATAGGAAGTATTTCCAAGTTGAAAAAGGCTGACAAGATCAGCTTCGTTTTTTCTCACTTCTTCCTTTTTGAAAGTCTTCCTGTTAAGCTGTTCGATCCTCCCTTCCGCGGCGATATCAAATTTCATGAAGTCTATAAAAGGGATCGATCGAAGCTTCGAGATCCATTTGTCGCTTAATTCAGCTTTTTCTGCTCCGTCGATCAACGTCTTAATATACCTTGAATCAACACTTTAATTTCTCATACCAACTTTTACTCACCTCCTCCCAGGTTTCCCTTCATTTCGTTCACCAGGTTGCTGTTGATAAATCATAACTCCAATTTCATCTCCTCCATCATAGAGTTCAACTGTCGCCCATCGACGCTCATACCGTGGGCTTTCAAAACCATCTAGATGAGCCAAGCCCGCTCGAGTTATCCAAAACACTACACCGTGGACCTATGGGAGTCAATCATACTGGTAAAGTGGAAGATGCTGGAAAGGCTATCAAACCCATTGTGGAATACCTTTACTGTCAGACCGCCAGTAATACCGTACGAATTTCGATCAGATGTTTCACGGGCTCGAGTTTTTCGGTCAATTTTCGGTAACATTTCAATTGAGTCGTGGAATCGAGTCATACCACTTTGGGTGATACGTTCCTCTAGATGCGGAAATGAAGGTTAATGGAAGACTGAAAGAGCACCGAAACCGGGAGGGAAGTCCATTAGCACGCGCACGATTTTCTGATCTTCCTATAACACCTCCACCCTATTCTTCTGTTACTAGACCCTTTTATTAAGATTCAATCACCTCCGAATAAGGGCAAGGAGTAACGTTGGCATAATAACCCTCCTTGAAGAAGAGACCTTGTGGCTCCATATCAAATACGAGATCGTAATCCCGTAGTATCTACAAATGACAATATTAAGTATCCTAATGATTCAATATACGGTATCAAGGATGGCTTTTCATAGCAAAACCTTTTATTAAACGTCTGCCATGTCTGTAATGCTACCAAGCTTCCTTCTGTATACATTAACATAGGCCCTGGACCGTATGGTGCCGTTCGCGAGCGAGAGAGATCAACAATTACTTAACAAACATATATTATAATTCACTGATGCATAAAATCCTCCTTTTAATAAGCCATAAGTTGATATCTTCCTACCGCTCTTCTCGATTCTTTTAGTCCGGTCTCAACCCCCCGACTCTTCAAGGAATCAGCACTCATATTTGCGCCGAATGAAAACATCGGTATCTCATCCATGTCTTCTGGTATGTCTACTCGATACGCTTGAGGAGGAGGCTCATCTTCGGACGCAACCATATTATTATTAAAAAAAGACTGGTCGAATGGTAAATATGATTTATTATTTTTAAATAGTAAAATGCTACGAATTTACAAAGCGATGAAAACTGAGGGCACTTACGACCCGAAACGTTACTGAGAGTATCAAGTGGAACCTTCCTAAAAAATAGTCATATTGGATTGAAGAAGATAAAAGACTTTACCTTGGCCTATCTACACTGACCTCCGGAGGGGGAGGATAAATGTGACTATAGCCACTAGGGATTTCTATGTTCTATTTGGATTAACCTCCCAAAAGATATTTATTTGCTCAGAACGCTGACCATTGATAACGGCAGTTAATATTATAAAACAATATGAAAAGCTTGCTTAACAAAACTTAGTCAAACTCTGGTTCGAGAACAACAGCAACGTTGCTCCCTTTAAACCTCATACTTGCCAATAGCTTTCCAGCACCGATAGAATCGAGCTGTTGGATCGACGATTCGATACCAAGAAGTTGCTTGTCAATCTGGAATAGGTTGCCGTCTCCATCGTCACCAGTAGGAGTCATACCGTACCGCCATACGAAGAACTTAGTTAGCATCTTGTAGTTAGCATTACCATATAAAGAATGGATAAATGCTCGTCGAAGGCAAGGCACGTTGGGCGACGTAAACCATCGAGAAGTACTTCACCGGGCTTTTTACGGTTATAAGTGTCGAATTGAACAACCCTGCTGTTGGAGGTATCGGCAACTAGAATAAATCTATCTTTAATAAGAATAGTATCAGAAGGGAAGGCCAATCGTGGGGCTTCATGAGAATTAACGGTATCATAATAATAAATAGCATGATTGTTGTCAATCTCTATTATTCTACAATTGAATGTATCACATACAATAGATCCTCTTCCACCATATCGCTGGATAGCCGAGAAAACAGTGTGAGGGGCAATAGTGTTGTTGGCGTCGTCTGGAGGAATGAGTAAATCAAGGACAAACTCGTCATGAAGCTCGTGGGCCACACTACCATCTGATCTAAGATACGACCGGCTGAGCAGCTCCCCTGTAGTGGCTCGAAATCTCCCAATAGAACCATCTTGGAATGTGAAGGAACCAATCAAAGTGGGGATATCGGGTTCCTTGTCCATATAGCGTTTGATAGGAATTAAACGCGTCGGCAAACCCGAGGGCTTCAGAAATTCCCAAACTATCATCTTGAGGTCGCTGCCATAATATTCTGCACTGTTATTTGCAGCTTCCAACAAAATACACATTTGCGGTCGAGTTCTCTCATAAATTGGCCTCTCCTGTGTTTGGTTGAAATCACTTTTACAGAGGAGTGAATCAGAGAATGACGAAATGCCGTGGCCGATGGGTTTTATGATGTTATTTGAAAGGCGGGCCCCCATTTATTAAGACATGCATAAAATATTTTCAGGAACCTCCTGCTTAATCGCCAAAAAATGGGAATACGACACCTGAGGGATTCGAACCCTCGCGGGCAGAGCCCAACGGCTTAGCAGGCCGCCGCCTTAACCACTCGGCCAAAGTGCCTGATAACGGCAGAAAGGTAAAGGTGCTACTGTATGTGTCAGTTGTCATGAAGGCAACCTTCAGATACGTAGACTCGAAGACCTCGTAATATCGCTTTCGAGGTGAACGCTGATTGTATCGAATATTGTCGGCGATGAAATATCATCAAATACGATCAATGAATATCGATGCGAATATGGCAAGCGATGAAATGACGAGAGAGTGAATTACAAAGTACATTCAGTATATTGGATGGTGAAAAGTGAATCAAACAGCAACGGCTGAATCGCTGCATATGAGCAAGGACGCTATTTCACTACAGTAACCCTACTCATGTGCAATACGAAGCACTCATTCAATGGCCGCTAACACGTTCATGAGCAAGTTAAATGAGATGGCCGTTCGTTCACTATTGGAAACACAAGTCTTTAGTAGAGATATTGCACACTATCTCGTAGCTGATGATGGTTTTGGTCGAAAGAAATATTACTCGCAGATAGCGATTTAAAATCAAACAGTAGAGGAGATTCGCTATCGAGTTTGGTGATACAAGGAAAGCCAAACGACCGGTAAAAAATCTAGTAAATGCCTCGCCAATGCCAGGCATGCGCATGAGCGGCTTCAGACGAATAGCAGTAAGAAAATCACAAACACAAGAGAAACGCGAGAATACGGAAGAACAGCCGCAGACGACTGAGGAATGCATTCTTCTCCTCCGACGGACCGCTTCTCCTTTGGAGCAATTGTAGGTTTTGTCAAACCAATTTCAACCGCTTTCTCAGCATTAAGTCGACCAAAGTAACCAATCTCGCTGTTGAAGCGGTTGTTCAATCCGTCCGCAGATTCCACTATGGATTTTTTAATGTCGTCAAATGACAAACCAATAGAGTACAAAATAGCAGCAACACCAGTGACATGTGGAGTGGCCATCGATGTACCAGTCATATATACGTACTCGTTGCTAGGATACGTAGAAGGTATCTCCACACCAGGAGCAGCAATGTCGACGTACGGTGCGTAGTTGCTGTGTGACGCCAGTTGATCATCGGATGTTCTCCCACTCGACGCTACACAAATCATATCAACCTGTTCGGTAAATGCACAAGGATACACCTTATCAACGCTGATATCGCGGCCTTCGTTACCGGCAGCTGCAACCACCAGATGGCCCTGCTCGGCAGCCCTCGAGATTGCCAACCTGAATGTTGAACTGGCATCGGGGCTGCCATAAGAATGAGATGACAAATCGGCACCCTGCTCGACAGCATAATTAAGAGCTTCCAAAGCCAGTCGCACATCGCCCGTGCCGTCCGGACCGAAGACTCTCAAAGGCATTATCTTCACACGAGCGATACCGGCAACTCCGACACCGTTGTCGGTTACAGCGCCTAGAATGCCAGCACAGTGAGTACCATGACCATTCACATCACTCACATCGCTGTTGTCGTCATGAAAGTTGTAACCATAACCACAACTATCACTGGCGAAAAGGTTCTCCCGGAGGTCCTCATGCCGATAGTCAACACCGGAATCAATAACAGCTACAACAACTTCTCGAAGGTCTCGCTCTTCTATGAGCTTCCACGCATCCTTCATACCAATCAAGTCCAGGTTCCATTGCTTTGAAGAATACTTGTCGTTGACGCCAAGACCAGACAGAGACGACCGCACCCCACCACTGATGGCAGTGGAGGCAGTTATTTCTAATTTAAGGGTATAGTTCGGCTCACATAGCACCACCATATCGAGTTCTTCACCAGCCTGCTCCAAATACCGGCATACATCATCACGAGTAGCATTGCATTCCTCACCAGCAGTCTTCACAACTTGTACACCAATCGTTGCCATTGTCTCAACCGATAGTGTATTGGCCAAACAAGCCTCCACTGCAGCATCTGTAGATGACAAGCGTCTTGAGCTGCCAGACCAAAGGGCTGGTACATCACGGACGTCGATAATGTCGGAAATGGACGCCAGCTGAAGTACACCAGATTTGGCCGACTTGGTGATGCTTACAATAGTATTGTCATCAGCGATGTCGCCCAATGACAAGTTAATTAGAATAGATAGTATATAGAGGAACCGAAGCATTTAGTAATGGTATGAGCGAAGACAGGCTATCAGGGAGACAGCGATTGTGTCGGAGTTGAGGCACTCATAAAATTAACTCAATACAGTATTCAAGCAAACGATTTTAGCCAACAGGCTGACATGCTTTAACTGCATTTCACTTCACATAATGCAAATCATTCATTCCAGCAATTCTCAGAGGTTAATAATAACCAACAACATCACGGCAAGTCCGGCGGCAACATTGTACTTGGCACCACCCGCAACACTCCGTTGTGCGATGCATTCTCGACCGCCTAGAGAACGAACAGCATTAGGAAGGACCGTCGGTTTAGTCAATGCCAATTCAACCGCTTTCGCTGCATTTAATTTACCGAAATTCTTAACCCTTCCACCAGTATAATAGTAAATGGGATCTACCGAAGCGAGCAGGACCTCCTTGATATCGGCAGGGCCGAGACCGAACCCGCTCAACAATGCAGCCACACCTGCCACGTGCGGGGTAGCCATTGACGTACCAGAAATATAACGGTAACTATTATGTATATAAGTGCTGGGAATACCAACGCCTGGTGCGGCAATGCTGACGAATTCACCGTAGTTGCTCTCATAAGACAGCCTATCTCTGCCGTAGAAATCAGTAGCACCCACACAGAAAAGATACTCGACCGTTTCAGAGTATGCGCAAGGATAAGCCTTAGCATTGGTGATATCTCGACGATCGTTACCGGCAGCAGTAAACATGAGATGACCGCGATCAGATGCTCTCTTCATTGATGCTTCAAGAGTTCGATAAGTAGCATCACTTGTGTAGGAATGAGAGGATACTTCAACTCGCTGAGTTACGATATAGTTGACAGCTTTTAATGAGTAAAGGAGATCACCTTTGCCCATTTCATCGAATGCCCGCAATGACATGATTTTAACAGGAGCAATGCCCGCCAGACCGACACTGTTATTGATAGTAGCACCGATAATCCCAGCACAATGCGTGCCGTGACCGTTCACGTCTCTGGTGTCGATGCCAGTTTCAAAGAAGTTGTGGCCATGGCTGCAGTTAGAGTCGGAGAAAGTGACATCAACCAGATCAACATGATCGTACTCAACACCGGTGTCAACAACAGCAACCACAATTTCTCGAGGGGATCGACGAGCGGCATTAATCTTCTGCCAAGCTTCGGCCAAATGTATCTCATCGAGGTTCCATTGATTGAATACAAGTTCATCATTGCTCAAGTCGTCAATATTCACTTCCGGCAATCCGACGGTCTCGGGTTCAATCCCACCCGATTGCACAATTTTCAATTCCCCATTTTCTTCGCATAGAACTTCATATTCTTCCCCCAACGATTCCAGCGCGCCACATAATTCCTCAACAGTCAACGGACAGCCTTCCGACGCAGTATCGATCCACTGCACTCCGATAGCCAGCATATCTTTCACGTCGCTCAAGCACGCCTTCAACCCCTCGACCTCACCAAGAGCTCTTCGGCCTTCGGTGACAGGTAACAATTCGGGAACATCACGCACGTCGACCCAGTCACCTGGTGGACCTTCTGGAGGGACTGGGCCTTGATTGAGCCGTCGAGAAGTAAGAGATGAAATAGACAGTACAACACGGTCATCTCCAGTAACAGACATCAACACACCAACAGTAAGAATAGCCAAGCGGTAGAGCATTGCAGAGAGACTTCTACTACCAAAACCAGCACAGGTTCGATCCCCAGCTAATTGACGTTATCCACACCACATTGATCATTGAGGAAACGTGTGCTGTTGACTATTGTTGGTATAGAAGCAGTCCAGTGTCTACGTGAATGGACGAACAGTCGAGTGCATCAATCGCCTCAGCCAGAGCCTCATTCCGAGCAGCCGCTTCCGGATCTAAAAATAACATTACCAGGATTCGAACCCACGACCTTTCTTACTAACATCCTCGTTGTCGTTCCTCTCCTCCAAACTGGCCCGAGCAACTTCATGCCTGAACCTCACTCTCATGTTAAGTGCTGCCTTCGCCACCAACTCCATCATGGCCGTCTTGGTCGTCGGTGGATCCAAATAGTAAAGCCAAAACGATATAATACTCGCCTGTTGATTAACCGACGGTGCAATAACACTCTTGGGGACCTAACAAAAACCACCACCATAATTTCCTGGCGCAGTGACTCTTCCTTCTCACCTCAGACAGCTTGATGACATGTTCCGAATGCAGCCTATGTAACAACATCTGACATTCTTCCCGATCAATCATGCATCGCTCCGCTATCCTAATCGTCTCTGATTTGTACCCAGTTGTCAACAAGTATTGATAGACTCGAGCTCCCACTACACCGTACCTAATAATCGATCATCAGGGCGAGCGCTTTTTACAAATCCTCCTCCAATAGGCCTTCTTCTTACTTCTCGGTTAATATCGTATGGGTGAGCTCCTCAGTAAGCTTCGCTAAGACATTCTTCCAGTCAACTCTGTACGTAGCCGGTCCGGTCTGAACCGTCGCTGTTGCCACCGATGCTGCTGATGAACGTTTCGACGACCCTCGCCGCTTCGGAGCCGCGGCCAACTGAGGAGGGAGGAAACGGTTATGAAACGGTTAGATCGATTATGTAACGAATGGCGAACGGTTGAAGTCTTCGGGAAAACTGGGCAACACTAAATCCACCGGAGAGATGCTTAGTGTTGATGTGTGTAATGCTAGGACTGAGCGGGTGTTATCAGACTTTCTAATGGGGAGAATAAAACTGCGCGCCACGAAATTCTTACTGCAGCGGCAGCGGCTGCGTTTGTGCAGAGAACGAGGGCATCTTGATGCTTGCTGAAGACATTAAGATACTTGATGAGCTCATCACGTTGGCGATTCAGATGAGCTGACGCTGATGAACCTGCAAGACAGTATCCAAGCTCGAAGAATGCAAGATGCACATGAGGCCGCCATTACCGATCCCGGAAGAAGCCGGGGATGATGGTGATGATGATGGCGTCTCGTGATTATGCGTCATCCAATCCAACAAATCATCGACTTGAAAAGTATCTAACACTCGAAAATGGCCAAACATGAATCGCTTCGCTCCGCCTCACCAGTAGTGCAATCAGTCAACTTTGTGTTTTCCACAGGTCCCATTGGAGGCTTCACCGATTCGTTAAGCATAACCTACAACAACCACTCACGCAGGTTCGATCCCGGCACCCCGCACTTGGAATATTTTCCCTGCTGCTGGATTCATTCTCTTAGCAACATACTCCACCGCCAGTTGCTTAACCAACATCATATCCAATGCCACTTGATTTAATCGCAACACCTGTATGGAAAATAATACTCTTACTGGACAACAGATGTGAGCCTCTCGAAATGCTGTTGAAGGTAATAATATAACTCTATCTATTAATCTCTTCAATAACACATTGCTCTATCGCCGAGCACGAATGGAAATATGGAAATGCAGTGAGAACCTCCACAAGAAGAAGAAGAAAGCTATACCATTTAAAACTGCCGTATACCATTTATACAGCCGATGGTGTACTGCTGTATGAGCCCCCAAACCCCTTCCCCCTTACCCCTCCTCCTTCGATCTGCGTGGCATCAACTTTCTTCATAAGTCGTCTACTTCTCCCTGTCTGCCTACCTCTATTCCCTCGGCTACCACCAGCGGCATCGGCAGCGGCTCTCTTGCGAGATCCGGCCTCGGCCTAAAGCAGGACATCATACAGGAGCAGTTATTATCAAGCATGATGAGAAATAATGCAAACCGATCAGTGTTATACGGAGAATCAAACGACGTATTTACTATTTCTTGTAACTATCGGAGCATGTTCTCTTAAAGAGTTCCCAGCATCCGCATTTGCGACATCTCACGTATAGAACGGGGCTCAGCGCGGAGCAGTCCTGCCGCAAGACAGGACTCCACACATTAATATAATGGTTACACTTCTCCATCAAACGAGCCAATGTGAAACCTACCTTGGCTGCAGTGGCTTTCCTTCTTCTAGTTGTCGGAGCTGCTGCTGCCTCACCCGGCTGCTGTTCACCGGCTAACAACGCCAACTCCGGAGACATCATTAACAGGTCATCAGCGGCGTCGATATCTGATATTATAAATATAAGTGTATTCCTGCTGTTCTATCTTTTGTCATGCATTGTAGTGCATCTGAAGATATGTTTAATTTCGCGGCTATCGAAAAGATGATATCGAATATATACTTGATAATAAGGTGGTCGTATTATTATTAATTATAATCATTGTCAATTCTAAATCAACAGCAGCAACAACACAGCAGAGGCAGGGGTTATGTACCCTGATCGCCCTGCAACACTGAGCCGTAGTTGTCTTCGTGACACTCGGAATGACTCAAAGCTCCTCTCAGAGTGTTCTCTCGGGACATCGATGAACTTCGGTTACATTTCTTGTATTAACTGGATTTCCCTTCATCATTCATTCTAGTGACATTACACTGCCTATCAGCACTTCCCAGCAGTTACACATTCAACGGAGCAATTGCTCATTAGAGGCGAATTCGTACACAATAACCATCCAAAGATATTAGCGGCGCGCGACTTTCCAGAGCATGGGGGGGGAGGAGCTCATCTTCGAATGCTCGAGAAAGCTTTTTATCGAAAATCTTGAAACGGTTACTCAAGCGTATTGACGTTCGATGGTCTATCAGAAGCTGGGACTTTTCTGGACCAAACCGAAACACTGGGAGAGTAAAATTGCAAAGTAGATTTCATCGTCGATGTAGAACATTACGTCACGAGCAACTGATGATGCCTTACCTTCCTCAGCTCCTCCTCCAATATCCGGTATCATCGGACTTTCCTCCTCCGGTGATGACAGTTCACCTCTACTGCCTTCTGGCGTGCTGCTAGCCTCTACTGGTGTTGAAGGAGCTCTTGATGACTGCTGCTGCTGTTGTTGATCTGTGGCACGTAAACAAGGCTCGACTCTGTAAAGGACCTGAAAGAACATGCATCATCCTTAGACGCTTTGAGCTAGTAAAACTAAGAACCGCTATGATACCAAACAGGAAATGATGCTTGAATATTGCAGCAAGCAGCCACAAGCAGTGGTCGCCAATTCCACCGGTCTCATAGCTACATCGCCCCGGGCTCCATCTCAAATCAATCATTTCAAAGTCGATTATTCAACTTCAATCAGCTTGCCCAACAAACGCGAACTCACTGTTTGAGATAACCGAGATTGCAGCACCACGCATGTGCTGAATTAAGTCAATGTATATGAAGCCCGTTGGTTCATGTCAATAATCCCGCGCGCCACGATATTCTACGCCATCCAACGTGCGAAATGAATCAACACCGTACGGCTAAGCATGACTCACATTGCTGGTGACCAACTCGATGAGAGCTGCTTCGACATCAGCCTTGACTTCTCTCATAGGGGGGGCGTGCTCTCCGACATATTCTATAAAATAGCCATCATAACACCAGGGCACGAGAGCTACCTCGCCATCGAAGAGCTGCAAATTCGATCAAGTCATCCCATCCCACACGCCCCCGTCGGAGGACCTATCCAATGAAGCACATGACGGCGACAGAAGGGGCGGCGCACTTTAGCTAAATGATAATTCATGTAACAGAAGCGCATAACAGATGTAGTGTATGTCTTATGACCAAGGGCTCGGAAGGAATCCATCAAATCAACAGAAAAGAACGACGAGGAGAGGCGAGCGGTAAGGATTCGTTCACGGTCGGAGTCGACGATTTCACTTGCTGCTGCTTGCGGGCTTCAACATCACTCGTGATCAACTCACCTCCGCCATGACATGAACTGCCACTGGCCGTCGGCGGCCCATCTGTTCTTGGACGAGATTCATATACTTCGGAAAACGCATACGAGCAACAACGGCACTTGGAGAGGCGCTATACAACACCTACACAGGAGGATCGGGCTGGCGACTTGTGGATGATTTACCAAATGCTGCGGAGGTGCTCCTGATTTCTCTTGGCTGGGAACTTGGACTTGCTTCACCAAATGTGATACTGCGATATTGTGCTGGATAAGGATCATGAGAGCATCACGAATGCACGACCAAGTCATCCTGTCTGAAAAGGTAACACATTACTGTTGGCGAGGGAGGATGCGATATTGTCGATAATGGATGGTAAATCGGCATGGATACTCCCCCCTGGCGAAAGCAATAATAATAGCGGCCCCCGAATCCACAGAACTTTCTTCAAATCTACCATGGGGAGTTTATAAATCTATCTCAAACCTCCTTGTTAATCTTCAAACATTCTACAACAGCAAGGATGCCAAAATTAAGTGTCCAAAAATAGCAATGTTAACTATTGAGCTTATCTTCATCATCATTCCCAATGAACTCACTTGTGATCTCATGCATCGGATGGGGTACCTTAGCATCAGTCCGTAGATCTAGTGGCCAACTCAGATCTTCATTAACGTATTTGCTCAGTTCGGGGAACCTTAAACACAACTGAAATAACATCGACCAAGTTACTCCTCACCTCATCGGCCCTCTGGAAAGCAGGCAGCTGGCCACTGCCGACACCGCTGGCCCAAACTGGTCCGTAATAATATCACAGCAGAGCTTGTGGATGGCTGCCTGAGGCGCCTCGATCGCCGGGGCATTGAAAGGGGGCGGCCGGGATGTTGGGGCGGATGACGAGCCAACCATAAGGAGGGAGAAAAAGCCAAGCCTGGGGTTCGAACCCACGACCGATCGGTCCCGAACACAACACCTTACCCAGTTAAAAAGGCTTAACAATAATATATTAGAACTGTTATACTCCTTCACTCGAGGATGTCAAGAGCTGCCATAATCTCGGTAAGGTATTCCGGATAGTGATCATGTCTCTGTACCAGTTTACCGAGGTCAGCATTCTCAACGCCGGAGATCCCCCGTACTGGACTCAGCCCGGCCACTTTAACGCCCCACTCCATGTAGCGATAAAGGAAGCCAAGCACCCAGTCACTTCCACAGTAACCATTGATGAATCTTCCGGACACTACTGCTCGAGCTCTGAAAGGGGTAAGTGGGAAGAGGCAGTCGTTGAGTCGTTGAATCTCAAATTCTACTAAGTAATACCCTCAAAAGTAACAGCCACAAAAACTTCATATGCTGAAGTGATTGGGATTCATTACATCCCCTCATAAGGACCAGTTCACGAGTAGGGAGTGAGAAGGTAGACGATCGTTTGCCAGTCGTGGTATCAGCGGCGAGCTCACCTTCGCCAAGCTCTTTTGTGGTCGGAACCGACGGCAGGAGCATCGAATGTGATTGCTATCGGAGCTCCTAGCAGAACAACGTTCTGAACACTATTGAAATATCCTTTACTGTATCTGAAGGAAAGGGTATCTTAGGTTCAAGCAGGTAAGATCTCAATACGGTAAGGTTACGGACTTACAGAATCTCTAAACACTTGAACACAACTCGTGCCCCATTGCTAATGCCCACCAAAGTGACAGGGCGATTCCCCACGCAACTCGAGTCCATGATAGCAGATGCCAGCACTTCTCCAGCAACCGACGACCGATCACGTACAACCTAAAAATGTACTTGCATAGATTCGAACCAGGGACCTTTCGCTTACCAGCCAGGTGTTATCCAGATCCGTCATGTATTTAATGATCCACACCGGGAACATTGCAGTTGCTGCTGCTGCGCCTATCGTCGCTTGTAGCCACATGCTCGCCGCCTGTTTCGCTATTTCATCAGTTATCAATCTACGAAGGACCTGGACATGTTAAGGTGGACATGGTATATCAAAAGGCAGCACTTTAGCAATACTCAACGGTACTGTACTACTTATCAACATTTTTACTACTAAAGACACATTTTACCACGACTTCCCGCCGCCACCGCCCTCGAAAGCATATTATTTCGAACACTAAGCTCTCCAGTCTCTGCTCCCGGTGACATCAGCACCTCCATAAATGTTGACAAAATAATCGCATTATTATCTTCCCCGCTCCCTTACACTGCCGAGCTTTATCAAATCACGACTTTCCCAATTAACAGCGTACACTTCACTCTGTCTGGTAGGATGACCATTAAATCGATTAAGATTGTCGCCTCCCTCATTCTCATGGCTGGAGATATCTGGTTCGATCCACGGTAAGATTACATCTTCCCTGTCTCGAATCCATCTGAAGTACAAAAATATAGAAACATGAAACGCTTCGCTCCGCCTACCCTCCCACACAAAGTCGCAGCTCCAAAGCACCAGGATCATCAGCCTGTTGTCTATCATTCGCGGCCGGATCACTTTCATTAAATCGTCTCCCCCAAGAATCGAACGCACGGCCTTTTGATTTCAAGATTGCACTTTCAGCATAGGCGTCTTTAAATTCAAACTCGTGGAGATCCCCCCACCGCTTGTTCATCTTGAAACCCGTGAGACTTGCCCCACCAGCACCGAACAGCACAGCAACACCGGCAGTTCCGACTGCGGCCAGAAAACCACTGGCCGATATTATCAGCCCACCGACAGCTACACCAATCGTACCAAGGCCTCCTATAGCGGTGCCGATGCTCGCCAGACCTGGGTGAAATCATTATCGTATTTGGAGAGGACGGGTCAGATTAAGGTAAAGAGTAATTATTATCGCAAAGCTAATATAATAAGATATAAAAGAATAGCAACGCGGGACGGACTTCCTACCAGCCACTACAGCTGGCGCTGCTAGTCCTCCTGTTAGAGCTAGTAACGCTCCTCCTCCCACCGCTGCAGCACCGATTTTCAACCGCCTAGATAGGCGGGACCTGCAAAAGTACTGTACAATCAGATTCCTGCTACTCATTAAGGTCATTCATGCGTGGTACACGGATACGCTATCAGAAATAATACTACCAAAGCTGGTTTGGGAAATAATTGAAACCATCAACTTTGTTGAATTTAATTGAGCGAAATACTTCCAGAAAGAATCTCATAAAGCGGTAGATTTTTAATGCGCCTTCTATGAGTGAGAATGTCGACATACTTCACACGGCGCGTCGAGTTCTTACTGTTTGTTTTCTATCTTACTAACATATATCAGTTCAATTCCCTAAAGTGGTCGTCGATTATATTTCATCACCGATAAACAAATTACTTATATCTCTGAAGTGAGCGTCAAAAGATCAACAACTCCGGCTGAGATTTTGAGAAGCTTCCTGGAAATTGAGGGCTTTTTACTGACCTTCAAACTGGGGTCAGTTCGGCGACTCTGGAAGTAAAGACGAAAAGCGATTCCATGTGCAAGCTGCACTGTGGAGTTCAGCATTGAACTAAGTTTAAGTGTCACGATTTCGGTTTAGAATTGCCCAAATCCTCCTTCTTCAAAATATATCGTTATTAACTGTGAACTCTAGTGTGGAGGTGTTCGGAGTACTAACACTTGCACTACTACACCTTAGTAACTACACGGTGTCTCGGAAAGGATGAGACTTTCTGAACAACCCATTAATGAGGCGAATATTTCGGCGACACGTGTGGCGTTCAAAAGCTCTTAAGAGTGACTTCCTAATAGTGTTCGATCGAACATCGCCAATGGCGAGAGATCCAGATTTTAATACTCCGAAGAATGGGTTATAATGGAAGATGTGAGACTGAGCCGTTTAATTATAGTGAGATTGGTACTGTAGTGTTGAATCAGTTCCGGCGGCGGCGGCGGTCCCAGAAACTTTGAGACACAAGAGACATCCTCTCTCACAATTTCAGCAAAAGTTGTGCGCAACCCAAAAAGTAAGTTGTAGTCCACATTTAACACTCATACCCATGCTACAGGGTGTTGCAAAGAGAATGGCTCACCGTCTGGGATTTGCTAACCCATGCGAATTTATTGGTAACACGGGTACCAATCGAAGGCTCTCGCCAAGGTCTTTCTACAGAGAAATGTGCTACATTTGGAATGTCACTATTTTTCGTTGTCTAAGGAGTCAAGTGAACCAGATGCAACATAGTTCCAGGATTTCAGGTGAATGTCAAGAAACTCCTTAAAGATCGGGAAAAGTGGAGAGAAAGGCAAGCTCGTGTGTTTCTTCTCTCGAAACACCTCTCCACTGTCCTGGCACGCCCTTCGAGGCCCTCGGCAATCACATCTTCTCACCTCAAGTAGTTTTGAACTACGCTGAAATTACAATATGCGGTGAGAACAGTCACTGTTCGCCCCCGAGCACAACGATTTCAATATCGGCACAAACTGCGTAAGTAAGCTCTCCTCTTTGAAGACGACGTATTAGCCCTATTATTGCCTACCCGCTGCTAGCCTTAACATGATCTACTCCGGGTTGTTGTTGTAGTCTACTCTCCTTTCTCTCTCCATCGGCCTGTTCACTTTTCCTTACCGCTTCAATTAATTCCAAACCAACATCACATTCCCATGCTTCAATGACATCAGATGGAAGCCCAAAGAGTTCCGCAAAATGGAATAGAACACATCTCGTCCCTGAAATAGAGTGACGTCCATAAAAATGGAAGACATTAATCGATCATGAGGATGATATAATTCACATTGTTATACTTTATAAAACTCCTAATCTCCACAACAATTCGAGTTGAATAATTATTAATAAGCCAAATAAGTTTTAACCATCATTAAATTAATTGCTCAGCTTACAATTAATAATGCATGAGTCTAAAGTTCCACAGTTGAGCCCGAATCTTTTCGATAGCATTCCTAATATCTTACGACTGTTGTATAAATGCTGCTGCGTCGCTCCGCCTTTTTTCGATTTCTTCTTTCCATTTTTATTTTTCTGCTTTTCTCCATCATTTTCTGATTCGTCCAATCCTCCTCCCAGAAGGTTCAACGTAAGGTCACGCAATACTAAAGATACCTGATTAGTTTCGTGGCGCGCGGTCATTATCTCGCTTAACCTGCTCACTCACCCTCGACTTCCCTCCAAGTGACATCAAATGTGCCACAAACCCCTCGTACTGAGGAGGTGGTGATCGCCATTGCAACTGAAAATGGTGAACCAAAATCGCTTCGCTCCGCTAAGGTTATCCACGCACCCCTCCAGGCAGATTCATTTCCAGTAGTTGCGTCAACGCTCTTCGACAAGGCTCATCGGCATCCAATATATTCAGAACAACCTGGAGAGTATCTTAAGGTTGAGCGGGGAAGATACGCAAAACGTCAACCTCACTTCTAAAGATCTTCTTGCCCATTGAACTATTGCCTTTCCAACCTTGGAGCCTCGGTATTTATGTCTTCCCCAAGATAATGATGGGGATGATCCGTTCGATGATGAGCCAGCAGTCCGAGTCGTTTCCTGAGCTTTGATCACATTTATTAAGGCATAGTGCCTTTGAAGAGCAAGCATGTCGAATAATATACATAGAATCCATTTATCATGAACCGAAACGGACAAGATGATGATGATGACATCATCAACCTACACAATAATGTGATGCGGTTCATGAAACCGAAGAACCCGAACTCCTCACAGAAGGTTCGGTGACATTCTAACGTTTATCGACCATCAGGAATGACCGAGAGACCATCTAACATTATTTCTAACCAAGTGTACAATTCTTCACCTTCAACCGGCATGTGGTAGATGATGAGCTCATTATCACTACCACAAATACAGCAGCCGATGAGTTCTAACTCGTAACCCATCAATCAGCCGTTCCTACATGTTTGGTATGGAGCAAGATTCTGCCGCACGGTACAGAGCTACCAAACAACAATCTTATATTGGTATTTTTGCGAAACTAACTAATTCGGAGCGCTTTCTTATGGCGGGATTATTCAAAGCCAGCAGCGCCATGAAGCATCATTGGAGTAATAATCAACTATTCAGCGGAGTGTTCCTACTCCAGTACTCCAAAATACGCATTCGCGACAAGTAGTGAAATGCTACATTTGTCGATGGGCAGGAAGTTGACCTATTTTGTATCTTATTACATCTCCTATATCATCATCATCATCACTTTCATCACTTCCTTTACATTCCGTCCAATCAATCAGCCATCCTCTTGTCAAGTCGCTGACAATACATACCCATATACCCCCCAAACTCATCTTCATCTGATCAAGATTTAACGGAAATGTGGTATTATTTCAAACACGTCACCTTATTACATCACTTGAAAGCTCCCTCAGCATCTTGTTCCCCTCAAACGGTGTACTTTCATTTATCGATTTTGCTTCTTTGATAGCATCAACTCTGTTAGCCTTCAAGTCACGATATCTATTCGAAACATATATCACATTCCTTTTGGGGACAAATTAAAAAACAAAAAGGAATACGATACAGTGAATCATAACTTCGCGAGTTATTCACAAATTTCGTCGGGTTGCTCCGGGTACGGTAATTCAAGACATAAAAAGATCTCATTTTGACGACGACGACGCTTGAGAATGTAACCAGAACTCTAAGAGCTTCATACTATCAAATGTCATTAATTAATCCTATCTGCAGATCCAGATCGAACTCGACAGTTCCAAGGCACGCACTTGGTGTTAGCGAATGCTCCGCTCGCTCCACAATGCACCATTAACCTTTATCAATACGTATTCCAATCTATTACTTTTTTCTTGCTTCCTTAACGGCTATCTTGTGTGCCGATTCTGTCTCTTGTCGATTATTAGACGACACAACCGCCTCATTGCTCGACGATGTACCATATTCGTTCAATTTAGAGGTATCCCCCAATTTCGTATCCTGTAGAGGAAGGATCGGTATGAGTCCCTGCGTGATAGCGTACCTTCTCTTCCGCTCTACATTCGTCTTTTTCATCAACGCTCTCAAATTCAATTAATTGGGCATCTAAAATGCCCCCGCTGGGATTCGAACCTGCGGCCTCCTCCTTTTGCCATGGATTACTTTCACCTCGACTCATCGCAACCAAGTAAACAACATACAATCAAAAACACTAAATGCCCTCCAAATACTGTACTAAAACACCGCGCGCCACGAAATTAGAGACGTTCTTATCATCATTGTTCCTCTATGCCGCCGCACTGTGAGACTTCGACTTTGAAGATTCATAATCTTGTTTATACATTTTAAGAGTCTTGTCACACTCACCAGTAATGAGCCTCTCACCGGACCTGTGGACGATGAGGATATGCGCATGCGTGCAACTACTTACTTATCAAATGCTAACGCATAGATACTTCGTTCGCTGCTCATACTGCCTGGTTGAGGTGGAGTGTTGATGTCCTGGAATATCTGCCCTGATGCCCAATCCCAGAATAATAAATGTCCAGCATCTGTACCAGCCACCATCACCGGTGAATCCTAAAAGGATAAATAATACCGTTTGCTACCTCCGACACCATCTGGGAGTCACAGAGGAACATCACCATCAGGT
This sequence comes from Perkinsus chesapeaki, assembly GCA_013115145.1. NCBI lineage: Eukaryota > Perkinsozoa > Perkinsida > Perkinsidae > Perkinsus > Perkinsus chesapeaki. The sequence goes on from JAAPAO010000115.1 coordinate 33,542, forward strand.
GCTTTTCAAAGCGAACAACACCGCAGTGTTTGGGGCTTCCTTTTGGAACGTTGGAAAAAAATAATTCTAGAAAGATAGTTTTTGATTGTATATTGCCATTAGGACCACTTTTCGATGGAAACCGAGGAGCACAGTGAGGCTGCTGCTGCTGCTGCTGCTCAGCAGGTTGCCGGATTTAAGACCGCACTCCACGAGAATGATGATGATGATAAATATTGAATATTAAAGGACTTAAACGACTTGAAGCTAAATGTAAAATATTAATTTTATTATTTTATATTTTATCTATCACTTTCACTTCAGAAGTTGTATAGGAATCAGAAAAGGAACATTCATAACTACTCCCAAAAAACAACAGCAAATTTCAAGCTTCTATTTTAGTAATGTATTTTCGATCCAGATTCGTATTCCATCTCAACACTGAAAATGCTCATCGACTTTCAAGCAGCATCAGCGGCAGCACATAAGGCTGAAAGATATGTCTGTTAAGAATCCACTACATAGAGTCACTCCGATAGGATTGGTACTCATTGCACCCGTGTCCAGCCCGGACAGCCTCATCACTGATTCATTCCAGCCCCGCTCCTCTGGTAGGAATATCTTTCAACCTTTTGCAACTAACTATTTTTTAATCAGTTTAAAATGCGGAGGGTTGTGGGTAAAATCGCTGCTGTGGGAAATTGTGCGAAATTTTCCTTTTTCTTCTTATCGGCTGTGACATATATTCAACAACCACTTCAGCCTCCTTCTTCTTCTTCTTCTCATCACACTTACCCCTTCATCTCTTATTTGTAAACAATGCATAACTGTTCCTGGAATATTATGATCGATATTACGTTCAAATACACCATCAGGTGACCTCCATACTTTAATCTGAAAGATATTTTACGAGGTCGATTAGATGCTCTCGTAAAAGCTACATGATCCGCGGCAGCTGAAGCGAACAATGGTAATCTTGGATGGACAGCAAGAGCTCGAACTCCCTTCTTGTGATGAGTTAAGGTGGCTGAGGGAAGATACGGTAACAAATTAATCGCACTATGAAGATTCTAATCTTTAATGTGTGCACCCGTGCAATTCGTGCATGAATACCTAATCAACCTAATCCTAAAACATATGACTGCATGAAGGATAATATTTTGCAATATCAAACTGAGTCAAATCGAATTTCAGACGCGAGTGGAATTCTGAGATTGCGACCAAACGGTATGGATTCTGCTAACTAGATACACAGAAAGTGAAAAGCGGAAAACCGGAAAATAGGTTTAACCGAATCTCCTGGGAGTTGGCCCATTACACCGGCAATAATCGCTAATATTCCCGAAACGTGAACCAATGGACTGATCCATATTCCTAATGAAGGTATTATAAAATCCTTACTTCTGCATTTTCCAGCTTTCAAATCCCAAAGTCTAACAGTTGAATCCATCGAACCAGATATTGTTTGCGGCTCCATCTGTTGGGATGCCAGACAATTGACTGTACTTGTATGCCCACCGAGGACATGTATAGCGTGCTTTGTTCTAATATCCCATACCCTAAATACAATAAATAATAATACACAATTATACAAGGAGGAGATGGCGGCGGAAGGCAGAAAATATGCTGTGATGGGGTGATTGGATTAATGTGGACGATATAATATGCCTTATCAATGAGTTAGTAATTACGGCGGACGATTTATTTTTCTATTCCCTCTGGTAGAGGTTTCCTATAAGCGTCGAGAAAAGAAGGTAAATTAGGAATTTGTATTTTATATTATTTTTTGGAAGATTTGCAAAGTAGCCTAGCTACCTGACTGTTGCATCTCTACTCCCTGTAAAAAGAACATCCAATGTTGGATGGGTCTCCATACAATAGACACCACTTAGATGACCATGATAATTCCGAACAACCTAAAATGATGATCAAGATATCTGACTCGAGTTGATTGCTGCTATGTACTTACAGTATTCATTTCTAAATCCCAACACTTTACTTGATTATCTTCACCACAGCTGAAAAGATACTTTAATCTTGGATGTAATTTAAGTCCTCTTATATTATGTATATGACCAGTTAAAGTCAGTTTTAATGCGCCTAAACCAAGATTTGAACCATAGCCGTCAGGAAGAGAAACAATGCCATTAACTACTAGGCCAGTATTACCGGTAGCCAAATCCCATACTTTAATCATTTTATCATTACCACCACTTACAAAGAACTCATTACTTGGATCAACATCAAGTGCACGAACCCATCCCTGAACATGAATTTATAAGATAATCGAATATATAGAGACCGTAACTAATCCAGTCCAACACGCCGACAAGAAGATTCACAGTTTTCCGAAGGTCGAAGTTCTCGACAACTATTTCATTAACAATGATGAGACAATCTTCCATTTGAATAGTAGTTCGACCTCAACCATCAACGACTACTTTTCAATGCATTATGGACGATGTCGAGCAGAAGAAAGACGTGGCGTTGGGGTCCTGAGTCAGGCAGGACGACCAACGGACCAACGCCACTACGGAGCCAGCTCGGTGTGGCGCAAAGGCCGAATACCGCCATAATGGCGTTCGGCAAGGCCACCCAAACAAACAAACCTACGTCTACGGCAGAGACGAGGCCATTGCGTAGTTTGCCCAAACTTGACGTTCGTTTGAATAAGCCCTCTAGATGGTCCATTAGATAATGCATCCACCAATACTGGCACCACACCCCTTGACGACTATTCTATTTCACAGTCCACGTAGTAGTTTTACAGTAGTTTCCTCGAACACGCTACTCCAACGTTGTATATCATCCAATACACCACACTGGGCTTCCCGGGCCATCCGGATAGCAGCTGTTACGCCATTGTCGGTACTACGAAATCGATCAGATTCTCCCGTCTCGATGAACCAATTAGGTCCAGTCTACTTTAGTGGAAAGGCTTACTAGGAATCGATAATAGTATAATTGAGAGCTCAGAGTTATATCGATAAACATCATTCATGCTCATCCATTTCTTCATCGGCTTCACCTTGATCAGTCATGTATTGACAAGTGATAGGAAACCTGGTGAGCCGGGTCGTAGAGGGCCTTACCTAGCTCTACCAGTTTTGAGTGGCAGTTTGCCCAACGGGAGATACAAGGCGACCAAAGGAAATAACGTTGCAGTGTGCCATGGACTGGCAAATCTTTCAGACTTTGTGATGGATGTTACTGCCGCGAATGGTGCACAGGTAGCTAATATAACAGCTACAGTTGAAGGAAAGGAAGTACATACAAAGGGGACAATTCCCCTCATGTGGCATTCCGAGAGAGGAATAAACAAACTTGGAGAGCACTGTGTTGACAGACCCAATAAGTGCTTTGGTTTTGGTACTCGTTCCGATGATGTCCACGGTTATCCTACTGTTGGTGGGGTGTTTATGAAGGATTTGATCTCGAGTCTCGACATAGACGGAAGCCGCGTGGCTCTTAGGGACATTATATTCTGCAAAAGCAAACAAGACGTAGTTGCTGGACTTTAACCTCAGAGAAAAAAGCGTCATATTTTCGGTGCTCGTTACGGTTTCAAAATGGTGACCTCCACGGAAAGAACCGACTCTTATGTAGAGTCGAAGCCTACTGTAGCAACTGACACCGAAACCCATGCTGGATCATCGAGTGGAGGCAACTTCAGGAAGAGACTATTATCAATCGAAGCGCCGTCATCTTCCAAGAAAAGTTCGTCTCAACTGAAGCCCATTGAGGAGGACTCGAATGACTTCTTATGTGACGAGGCTTTGGGTTATGAACCAAAATGGTTCGATGCGGATGAAAGTGACATTGGATATTCTGTGATGAATATGGATGAACCGCATGGACATGAACGTATCCTCAATTCCAATGACCTTTGAAATCTTCTTAGTAGCCTTGGAATGGTTGCTTGAGATTTTGGGGGACTTTAGGTTTAAAAGGTGTAATTATTCATTTACAATATATATCATCATGTGTTGTTGATGTATTTATAAAGGGAACCATTACTTGTGTTGTTGTTGCAGTAACAGCTCATTACAACAATAAGCATTTAATAACTAATGGGAATATTAGTTATCCATAAGGTTGAAAGGGAAGGGAGAACAGTGTTCCCGCCTCACTAGTAGTATTATCTCATTAAGTGTTGAACATATATAAATAGCTTACAATCCACGATAGGGCCATTGTGTACCCCCATTATGACTCCTTGGCACCTTGGAGGTATAATCATACAACAGGTAACTAACCCGTCAATGTTGCGTCACAGAGGAGAAGTCTCAACAAGCAACGAACACGAGCCAATTAGTCGAACCAGGATCTCGCAATTGTGTGTCGACTCTGTGTCAAACGGCGGCCTACAATAAGACGCGATTTCCCGTCACGCAAGTGCCGTCGTAGATTACCTAGCCAGACCTTAGGCCTGGCTAAGACTTCAAGGCAGCCGCATCCAGATGATTGTATACCAACTACACTGCTATGCAAACTTGTGGAGCAGCTGGTCTCCGGCGGAACTCGTAGAGGTCCGCCAAATGCCCCCCACAATTAACACAGCTTTTTGAAATATTTCCCATCTTACTATCATACATCCTGCGCAAGTTCATTCGCCGGATCCCTAAGTTATCTATCGACAACACTCCAATGATGGCTGCTGCCTCCCCCCCCCTCCAAGTCCCTTCTATTATGACCTGATGTCCCTGTATAACCCTATACAGCTTCCAATCCGGATGCCATTGCTGCTTTGGCCTGTGCCTTCCTATATTCTCATTGATCGCCAAAATGCCCTTTGCTGCCGTTCCAGCCGTTCTAGCCACCAATCTGCTTTCACCAGGTAATCTATTAACACCTACAAATGACAACAGTGCCACTTAAACTCACTTCCTCAACACACCAACCTTGGTGAGCCACCAAAGCAGTACTGGTCTTCTCGGGAGCACCACTTGATTGACCAGCAGCGGCCGCACCGGCAGTCGGCAGATTCAATACACTCATTTTCTGCCCCATTTTCGTGACGGTCAAATCGACATTGCCGAAATTGTCCTCGAAAATTCTCCTAGATTTAGCCTCCCTAATTTCCGGTGGGGAAGTGACATGATGTGGGTATATATCCTGTGCTTCAGGGCCCGGATGCCAAAGCTCCAAAGTACGCTTTTGGTTAAGTCTAACAATATCATTGAACTTAACTTGCTCTGTAGAAGACGACGACGATGCTGCTGTGGCCATGGTGGTAGTCAAGTAATATCAAACTTGAGAGGGATGAAGAATTGATACACAGTGAGTCGCCTTGGAATTTGATAATATATAAGCATGCTTGCAAGGTGATTTAGCAGTTTTAGATTGGGCAATATTCTTGTTTGAACAGTACCGGCGATTTCATGTACTGACGTATCTGTGTATTACTAATCATGACAACCACCTAATCATAGTAAAGGGTTTAAACTGTTGTAAGGGCAGAGATACGTAAGTGTTAAGCGGGGTAAAACATTAATGAACATCTAAGACCTATTTAATCGTCCATTATTAATTTCATAAAAAGGATATTAATTATTACCGCATCGCCGCCTCCGCCGTAAACCAGAAAATGCTATATATGAAAACATAGTAGGAAAGATAGATTATGTTGTCGGATTCCCCAACGTCCGATACTACCTATACTTTATAAAATACAATACCAACAACATCCCTCATTATAGAATCAAGCTATAACTACTGGTGCTGCCGGCCAATATATGGCCGTATAAGCCCAGCTTGGTATTGTCCGATAAGCGCCGCCGCCGCCCAGCAGACCAATCGACACAAGGCTCTTATTATCTAGGTCGAAAAATACTGCTACGATATCTTTTATATTTCGAAAAGCACGCTTGAAGCTCCTATTGTCTCGCCTATTCAACAATTGCGCATTATCTTTGGAGTTGACTACATCAATACAAGAATACATAACACAAAGCTGTTTATGAGAAAACCGACATGAACGAAGTTTATTTAACAAATCATCGGCGACTTGGGACCTTCTGAACACAACAATGAATAACAACCGAGAACAACTTTACTCGACATGAACCTCCTCCACGGCATCCAGAGAACCATAAGTTGATTTAATAATGATGATCCGAATGAATATTCTAACTTGATCTTTCCTGCACACTGCTGTGATGTCCGCCCATCTTCTTTAAACTGACCAATCATCTGCAACTGCGAGACCTATCCATTATAAATATAGACAAGCCATCCATTATGTATCATAACCTACTCACAATAAGACTGGCCACCGTCTACAACTACCCTAGTAAAACTAATCAGGATATCCCTGGGATACAGGATGGGGATATCAATTCAGACCACGACAAGATCTTTCCATCAATCCGACCAAAAAGTGATAACCCTTGGATCCTATAATAGGAAAAAACAAAACCATCATTAGATTGATTAATAAACAAAAGACTAAATCAGATACCGCACCTCCAGAAAGTTTACCGCCATTTAACGAGTGAAATCTCATCGTTGGTTCACCACAATTAAGCTTGAGTGGCCTCAGCCTCACGACCGTAGTACTTCCTCTTCTCGTCAGCAGTCTGGAATCTACCATGACCGTACTTGGAGGAAGTATCGATGAACTTAAGGTCGACCTTCTCCAAAGCGTTACGGCTGGTCTGGGCAAGCAAGCTCTTACGCAAAGTGATGACACGCTTCTTGGGGCCGGTGACGGTACCCTTGAGCATGATCCAGTCCTCGTTGATCTCACCGTAGTGGGGGAAGCCACCCATGGGAGTGATGGCCTTCTGGGTTAGATCGTTGGAGCCCATGGCACTGTTGGGGTCGTCACGAAGAGCCTTGCCGATACGGTAGATCTTCTTGTTGATCTCAACACGGTGATGATAACCCATCTGACCAGCGCGAGGGACCTGGAACTGAACACGGGCTGGATGCCAGGCACCTATACAGGCAACCTTACGGAGACCACGATGGGTCTTACGAGCAAGACGAGTAACGCCCCATCGAGTGGTGACACTAGTGTTACCGTGACCCTTGGTCACACCGATGACATCGACCATCTCATCCTTGTCGAAGACAGAGGAGATCGGGACCTCCTTCTCGAAGAGAGACTGGCAGAAGTCGACCTTATCAGAGACAGAGCCACCGTTGACCTGGACCTCGACGATGTGAGCCTTCTTCTGGGTGAGCTTCACCTTGCTGACCTGGGTGTGCATTATGGCACGGACAACCTGGCAGTACTTCTTGCATCGCTGAACCTCAGCATCATGATCCTTCTCCTGGTACTTGGTGAAGGCCTTCTTCTTCGAGTGATACCAGTTCTTATAGAAGCGTCTTCGGACCTCATCAGAGAGATGCTTGGCCCAGACGGTGGTGAGAGCTCTCAAACCATTAGGGGTCTCAACGTAGCCGACGAAACCAACGCAAACCATCGGGGGAGCTTCCAACACAGTGACAGCCTCGACAACCTCCTTTCTATGGAGCTTAGAACCCGGCTTATCGACATCACGAACGATATGGGTCATGCCGGCCTTGTAACCCATGAATGCTGTCAAATGGCAGGGCTTGGATTGGTCATCCTTGGGGAATGACTTTACCTTACCCTTATGATGACGGGTACGCTTGCGGGGCAAGAAACCCAATGAACCGTGACGGGGGACCTCAAACTTCCTATGAGACATCTTAAGAAGGCGGTATAGGACGGTGCCTTGGTAAAAGGTTCAAAAGGAGCTGCGACAAGTTGATCGATTTCAGCCAATTAGCTACACTCGAGTTCGATCCCGGCATGTGATGAAGATTACCGCGCGCCACAAAAATACGCGCGCGCCCGAGACTCTGCAACTTTCCATTGTTGGCCCTGCCGTGACCGAATACTCTGCTCTGTGTTATGGACGTGGTATCTGGCATTAGACAGGGAATATTAATATCCAGTCAACCTCAGAGGTTAATCCCAGTCTGCTCTCTTAGGTCATTACCCTTTTATTGTAATGGCATTGATAGCATATCATGGACATATCCGTACCATTATAAGGGGGGCTATTAGAGGGTTCTGTAATGAAGGAAATGTCGGTATGAACCATTTACCGAAGGATAGGAAAAATATGAAACCAAAGGAGATGGTCGACTATTTGGACCGGTAATAATAAGGGATATAAAACAACAGCCAAGGTTGGCTTGTTGCCAATTAAGAAGTTTTGTCCGATTATTATTGAATCCTCATCACCGTCATCCTTTACCATGTCTTTCGGAGCTTCGGACTAGTCCAGCCATTATCAATTGATTACTCTTCATTACATCTCTGGCGAACTTGGGCAGCATTCACTGAAGACACTTTCCCACGTTCGTTGCCGAGGGGAGGGAATCATTCGAGCTTCCAGTGGAAAAGTATTTCATTTTTTTCACTAAAACATATTAACTATCAAACGTCCGTATCACCACTAGTATTCGAGGGACACATCCCTTGTGCATGAATCAACCTTAGATACGTTATTGGTCAAGCTGACGCCAAAAGGGCGGTCGCGAATGCATTGCGAAACAGGTGGAGGAGGCAACAGTTGGATGAAGAGCTTCGGGCTGAGATAATGCCGAGGAACATGTTAATGGTAATAATACAGGCAGGAGCTGATCAAGGATATAATAGTAAATGCTTTCATCGATCTGATAATATTAGATTGTTATTATTCAATCTCTTTAACGTAGATCACCCATTGATGATCTTCAATCATGTCTATCCTAATAATAGTGTGAATACCAAACTGAGTGTGTTATCGTCGCTATGTTTCCTGATTATATAGGAAGTTATCTTGGTTCAAAATCTCCAGGGCTTCCTAGAGGTCAGTGAGCTTTGCTGGCCGCCGCAAGATATTAAGGAAGGATACGATACCAGCTCACTGGGGGAGCAGCCTAGGAAAACAACGAACCGTTCATGGTGGAGGGAAAATTGGGCCGAAAATGGCCTTATCAGGAGGCAATCAGGCCCTCAAAAAGTATGTTCGGTCAACATCTCCGTCGAGTGCAAAAATGAAGCGATTGTGAATGATGCTGCTGCGGTGATGCTGTATGGTACTATTCTCTTACACTCTAAGACGTTATTGCTGGGTTTTATATGACTTGTTCAATGGGTCTGGTTCAGGTGGGGCCGACAGGAGTCGGAAAAACGGAGATCGCGAGGAGGTTAGCGAAGCTTGTTGATGCTCCTTTCATAAAGGTGAGAACCAATTCTAGCGCGCCAGGAAATTATGAGTGAAATAGGTGGAAGCGACAAAGTTTACGGAGGTTGGATTTCATGGACGGGATGTTGATTCAATAATCAGAGATTTATTGGAGATGGCTATGACTCGCCAGAGGTACTAAACTTGACCTAATTTGTATCTTTCCCGCTTCAAAGTAAGATATCATTTTCTTAGATCACGACTAGAGGACGAATTGAGACCGAAGGCTACAGAAGCAGCTGAGGAGCAGATATTGAATGCATTAATTGGTATAACTTTTGGGGAATAATATCGATCGCGTGATCGATTTGGTCTCAGGTCCCATGTCCGCTCAGTCAGATAAGGAGACATGGCTTGCTCATTTGCGAGCTAAGCTTTTGGATGATCGGTAGTAATAATAATGATAGAGTGCTGTATGGATTGAATTATAAAGTTACACTCAGAAGAATAGCACTTTCTATCTCAAGAATTTCGTATTTCGAAAATGACTATATAAACTGAGAATTCCTACGAACTAAGTTATAAGTGAAATACAGTTCCTTTCTTGTCGAGATATAAAGTGTAAGCCTTCGGTGGTGTTCGGATATTATTCATATCACCAAAGACTATATTTGTTTTAATGGTCTTTAACAGACATGAATACTTTATTAAAGATAATTGTATTATCAGGCAAATAAAAGTTGAAGTGCCAGTGTCTGATAATGACCTTTATCCTGAGTGGGTAGGCGGAGGGTCAGATTCGAGGAAACCACCGCAAATAAGAGTTATACAGGTAGTGGCTAGAGGTGTCAGGAAACTGCTTGAGTGTCTCTAAGATGATTGCATAAATGCGAAGCGGTGACATTCCTTTATATCGGTCTTAGAAACTATTAGTCGCTGCTTCACTTTAAGAAGTAGCAAGTTGTTCCTAACATTGACAATTGATGGGCGAATTAAGTGGCATTAATTATTTGTTAATTATTGCCAATAATATTACCTTAAGTATTACCATCATCACCATCTCTCTTCATCGAGGTGCCCGTCGCCGGTGGAGGATCAAATCGTCAAATGGAAAAGAGAACAATGACAGTAGCTGAAGCTCGACAGAAATTAGTGCAGGTGAGATCAATTTCGTGGCGCGTGACCCATGAGGTGATAGTAGCAGTTCATCTAGGTACACTTGGATAGGATGATTGATTCTGATATGATTTTGGCGTCGGCGATTCGATCGACGGAACAAGAAGGAATTGTTTTTGTGGATGAAATTGATAAAATTTGCAATTCGTCCAAGTGGGCTAATTTCGTGGCGCGTGAGAAAAGAGGTCTTATGGCAGGGGATTTTACCATGGAAGCGATGCCTCATCCGAAGGAGTACAACGAGATTTGCTGCCGATCCTCGAGGGTTCTGATGTTAGCACAAAGTAAGGCGGAGCGAAGCGATTCACGAATACCGATTTTGTTAGGCACGGCAATGTTAATACCGATCATATATTATTTATATGCTCCGGAGCATTTCATTCTGTAAAGCCTGGCGACATGCTGGCCGAACTTCAGGTAGGTAAAGATACTCAATGCGGACTCATAGGAAGGATAATTCTCTAGAGTTCTATCCTCATAAAACTGCTCGACTTTTTATAGTATTTCGGACGACATATTTTTCCGACAGCGTCACGTACACCGGAGCTTCGATTGTTCTAGCTTCTGTATCTTCTCGAGTGATTGTTGTCAATTTAAGAAATAATGATAGTCATAATGATATTATTATAATATTGAATATTAGTAATCTTTGGTTTTCTTTAGGGTCGACTGCCGGTAAGGGTTACTCTGAGCGCATTGACCGAGCATGACTTCGTAAGAATCCTCACCGAACCGCATCACAATCTCATAGAGCAGCATAAAGTAAGACAGCCTCTTGGTCTTTGGGGGGGCCGGGGGGCTAGTGTCGTCGTTCAGGCGCTCCTCAAGACGGAAGGAATCACATTGGAATTTCCCGAGGACGGTATTAAAGTAAGATGCGTTGATTGTCGACCCGTGGCGGAATTGGCGGCCCTCCAGGAGATCGCGAGGATCGCATTCGACTTGAACACTCATGTTGAGAACATTGGGGCGAGGAGGCTTCATACGGTGATGGAGAAGATTATGGAGGAAGTTTCGTAAGGAGTGATTGGTGTGGTGGTTATGTCGCTCTGCTCCTCTGCTGATGGGCGTGGGTTCTATCCCTTGTTTCGTCTTTTCAGATTTGACGCTCCGACGATGGGAGAAGGAACCACGGTTACTGTCGACGCTGATATGGTGCGGTCGAAACTGAAACCATTATTGAGTAAAGGCGATTTGCATAAGTTCATTTTATGATGATAATTATGTTCAATTTGTCATGTTTCTGCCGATATGTATGATGGCACTCGAGTTTCAAAAAGTACCACCGCACGCGAACAGCATCATGAACCAGTCAACAGTGTTCTTGTGTAATGCTTTTCACTGTACAACATATAGTAGGCTTCTAGGAAAGCATACAATGAGAACAGTTGCCAACGAATGAGTGCGATAGACGAGAGCGCGAGGTGACATGTCTTGGTGACTACATTAGACAGTGGCGCGCAGACAATACTGATTCTTACCGATAAATATGCAGCATAAATGGTACACCATGCGATTGTAATATTGCCACTGGGAATTCTCCAGGGCATCACACTTCGAGACTCTCTTCAGCTTGTTCTCCTTGCCTTTGAACTTGCAAGGGCGGTAGACAACACATGAAAATTATGCTCACGGTGACGGTCACAGTCGCAAGGTGACAGGCAGATCGAAGCCGTGAAAACTTGAAGGTTTCAAACATTACTCGCCAAAACCATCATTTCGCTCACCACTCTACAATTCGTCATCGCAGGAGTATGTCAACTAAGCAGTATTCAGTTCAAGTCGCATCACGTGTTTCTCTTGTCTTGTGGATGCAATTGTGCACGCGTGCAAAATAGACCAGGAGACGAGGAGTAAAACCCGATGCACTGCACGACAAATATCCAAGTCACGAATGAGTTTATACGCTCCCCTACACCTTTGTATTCAGGCTCTGTATTATCCCGTGAATGAAAAATATTATCCTACTATTCATCGTGAACTACATTCTGTCGGAGGTGGCATGCCATGATCCTGTGGCAATTCCCTGCAAGTACGACACTGACTGCCCTGATGAAGGGCAGACCTGTGTGTATGGATGGTGTCAGCCGATAAAGTGAGATTATGTATTCCCAGTGGAATACATAGTCCTCCACATTCCCCACTATTATTGATGTCTATGGAACCAACTGCTTCTTCGGGGGTGAATTACCAGTAAGATATTTTAACTCCACCAACCAGTGGTAACTTACAGTATTGTAATATTCTGTGCTTCTGTGTAAGGCTGCTTTTTACGCCATTGGATATAGGCACTTTGTGTGCCACAGCTTTTTAAGCCATTAGATATAGGCACTTTGTGTGCCACAGCTTTTTAAGCCATTAGATATAGGCACTTTGTGTGCCACAGTCAGTGTCAGTCTCAATTTTTCCTGTCTGATGATTATGGATTAACATGGAGTATACTTATTATTGTTGAACGGCCAACAGACCTATTATAATCTTCTATCAGTACTATTCATATGTCATTCAAGTGCATTCCTTCTCTCCATTTCTTCAAGATATTCTCGTCATCTATGTGAGTCTTGTGTTACGTCAAGGTTTGATTGACCGTCAATTGGTCCAGTCGACCGGAATGCGGAGGTTAATTCAAGTGATGAGCTCGATAGAACCCCCATGCTCATAGCGTGGTATCCTCTTGTACAGTTCTTGGAAAAAGGGCATCCGGAATTGGTGATTGACGGTTTTTTCTTATTTCCACTCGAATCACCTTTCTCATATACCCGCACGTCAACCGGAGCGTCCCCTTCACCACTGAACCAGCTACCAATTAGATATCCGAAATTCAATCAGTTTTTTTTTCAATGCAGACTGCATTATGCAGTCGACTTAGTCTAAAGTAATGTAGGCAAATTCACATCGGCGACACACTCAACGATAGCCAATATAGGTGGTGCACCAAAACACGACACCCTGACGGAACTTCCATTGCAGCGTTTGTACCCTGAACTATCATTCTCCATAGCAGTATACACCCACACACAGCGACTACTGTAAGTGGTCCAAAGGCGCTAAGGACCGCGACTCGTGCTAGTTGTAGACGCAAAGTTCCTAATCTCATGCATGTACTCTCCAGCAGTGAGCTCAGCGCAATGCCTTCTAGCCCACGCTGAAGTCCACGGCTACTTTAATGAAGAGTAGGGCGGAAGCGTTGGGATTTACGAGCCACGGGCGCGAACAGATGGATTGGAATAGAATGGATGTACAGAGCCAATTTCGGCGTTGGACTCTTAACACACACACGCGCCACGCGGGGCAGCCATATCAGGTCACGGTCTCAGGGGATCAATATACCGCATAACAGAGGGTTCTGTTATGTGCCGAATGAGATTAAGTATGACTTGCGGAAGCTTATCCAATCAGTCCCACAGCCCAGTGTAGATCGCCGACTCAGCTTTTCTGACAATGCATCATGCAAATATTCGAATCCAGTTATCACGCGCCGAGGAGCGGCTCACTGAACCAGGATTAGGACGCGAGAGCATCCTTATCGTTGTTCTTGCTTTTCGTATTGAACCTATTGAGACATCGATCAACAGCTTTACCGACGTTTTTATTGCTATTAAGTCGCTTGCCAGGATAAAACCATTTTCAACGACTTTCGCGCGTTCTATTTTGATATGCAATTGATATCCTAATCTCCTTATTTCCAATTACTAGGGTGTCATTCGTGTATCGAGCTTGTGTGGTTGAACGAAGCATAGGAAACTTCCATGATTGGCTCCTATTCCTATTATTAATGGAAACCTAGGGTGTTCTATCATTTATCGGACTTCTCGAGAACCGTAGCAAGCTGGTCGTGGTGAGCCACTTTGATTAGTTAACGTGCGATTCATGAACTGAAGAGCACGCGGAAGAGTGCATTTAGTGCGATTGGTGTAGTAGCGGCAGACAGTGGTAGCAGATGAGCAGTATGGAACCCAGAGCGACACACTCTACTCAAACTTTGCACCGATTTGAGTGGTTCATTATGGAGCAAAACCAACAGAGCGCACTGTGCGCGGCGTAAACATCGAGTGTTGACTGACGAGCCATTCACCTCCTTCACAAGGCAATCTACTCCATCAGGAAAATGCCAAAAAATAGCTTTGTCAGGTCTCAGATGGCCGCGGCGAGCCACACCAAGTGGGGGGTGCTTGGCCGTGTAAGAAGCCCTCACTGGAAGTTCCTTGCCATGCATTATTGACACCCAAGGAGAGTCGTTAACATGCTACTTGTGTTGCAAATCTGTCGCGCCATACAGCAACATGTGAAGCGCACGCGTGCTTTTCGAGACCCTACTGGGATCACCCAGGCAATCACGGCTTCGAGGATACTAAGGTATCTAAGCTGACAGTCTCTCATCGCGACCTCAAGTGGTTGATCAAACAGCTACCAGTTCCTTTCATTAACTGTCTACCAATAACTTATTGGCAATACCTCGAGCATTGCTATCAATAAAGAGCATGTCACCAGCTGCTGTTTCACATTTAGATACCTGTGTGTTTTCCCGTTCAGCTTTGTTTCTGACTCGTAAATGAAAGCTGCCATTATATTCATCATTGTGGCTGACCTCATCTCGGAGGTAACGGGTGGCCGTCCGGTACCCATCCCCTGCTACGAAGACAGTGACTGCCCTGATAAAGGGCAGTTTTTGCACCTCGGGATGGTGCCGGCCAGTACTACTGTATAAGGTCTAGGAGTCTGAAGATATGAACTATTGAATCTACCTTTCCGCTACTTATCATGCTATCATTAAACCTGGCTTACCCAGGTTGACGATCTTACTCGAGAACCACCGTTATCTTTGGGATAGTCGTTTATGCGGCTGTTGTGTTACATAGAGGTTTATTAGTTCAGCCGGCTCATCTATATTCGGATGCATTATGAGACACATGATGAGCTTGATAGGATATTTACTGCAGACATTCCAGTCGTCCTCAGGCGGTCCTCTTCGAGGACCGGTACCCACAATCAGCTAGTTAGCGTTCAAAACTGTCGCTGATAACGAGTATTGCCAGCTGGAGGACGCTATCGCTCAGTAGTACGACTTTTTCATAAACCAACGCGCATCATTTGTGCCAGATTTGTAACACTAACAGACATCTTACTTGGAACAGAGCCCCATACAATGACAAAACAGTATAGGCATTAAATTCTCCCGGCAGCAGTTGCACATAGAATGGACAGTCTAACCAAGCCATTTTGGCGTTGGACTATAAACTCACACACACAGTAGAAATATGAATTGTACCATGTCGCCTGCTGTTGGAGTCCAACAGTTGGATCTATCATAGACCACCTGCTGGTTACCAGCTACTGGTAGGAGGTCTACTGCAGTAATCATTGCTGAGCAACGATTCGGCTTACCCGGAGTTCGGGTCGTGAACTCGTTCTGCTGTAGTGACAGCGGATAATATATCTCTCACTTAGAACGACAACAATGGAAAGCGTAACGAAACTGATATTATTATACCGAACTAACTAATCTACGAACGTGCGTGCCCTGAAGCAACAAATTGTAGCTACAATAGGCAACAAAAGCAACAATAGCAAGCATAGCAAGTCTGTATAAGTGAGCAAAGAGGATCTTGCCTCCGACAGCAACGAAAAAGCTGGTTCATAATATTGCCTAGCAGGTACTGCCTACTATAAGGGGGTCGATTATCGACCGCCGATATTATCGACCCGGTAATGAAATGTGCAATTACTGAAAATGAGTTTATACTCTAATGTGCTTCATAGCCTGACAATACAACTCTTTTGTAGGATAGAGCTCTAAATCAGCAATTCGATTTCTTAAATATCACGAGTCCTATTTGCGGCACGAAAGTTGCCAGCTCGTCATTCTGGTAACCGAGATACTGGAGGCTTTCCAAACTAACCGGAGGATCAAACCTGTCAAACAAGGTCTTAAGGTTTGGGTTGCTGATGTCGATCTTAATTTGATCTTCACCATTCATCGTATAACCGATGTTCTTAGCGGAGCCTGACCTTAAAAGGATCTTCACGTCGAGGTCAAATAAACCACCATGGAAATCGAAGCTGATCTTGCTGCTACCAAGCCTACCAAATTTCCTACAGTACATACCATTAGGGGTAATTTGGGAAAGTACAATAGGATCATAGATGCATACAGCAACAACCAATAGACAGCGAATGACGGATTCAGAGAAAGCCATTATTGACGCAGAGCACAACTTTCCTTTGCCTCGGTAATAAACAGTGAACAGAGTTTAGCACTTACGCTTTAGGGGAGCCGCGGAGACATCAGTTCTGTCACCGTGACGGTGACATGGCTTAGAAGCGGTTATTGCATCGAGCACCATTGGAACTCTAGGGAGTTCTTTTTAGTAGTCCACTCTTGAAAATCTCTCGGGGTAACACGCGGATAACTCCCTCAAGTTGTTAGCGGACTCGGATTGATGTGTATGTTCCCTCTAGTGGTAATGAATGTTGCGCATTGAGGAGCAACAGTCAGGTAGACGGTTGCCAACCGTCGGTTGGTTAATGTAGTCCCCGAATTATAATAACTCGTTCATGATGAAACGACCAATGACGAAAGATCGACTGTTCGTCGAGGAGACTGAGATTCCGGGATGGGTGAAAGTTGCTGTCTAGAGTTGAGGAATCAACGGGCTTGCCTAGAATAGACAGCGTGGCGCATGGAGGCTCCATGATGGAGCGTCATGGATGAAGCCTCAATTTTACAAGGCTCTATGATACAGTATTAGCTTCCAGAACATGTATTTCTTAGAATCTGGGGTACATCAGCATTTTAGTGTCACGTATTTGGTATTTTGTGCTTAGTATATTGTGAGTATAGCTGTTACTGACATACACACGTGATTTCAGTGAGCTATTCGCAGTCGTACCAGATATATGGGAAAAGAACGCCTCAGCTAGGGATGGGCACCGGATTGTTAACATTATATCCGTTCCGGTCCGATCCGGCCTTGTGTTCGCTAGTCCGGTGCGCTCCGGTGAGTCCGGTCATTGAATTAATTGAGCTGCTCAGTATAAGCACTGTCGATTCAATAGTATTGAATACATATCAGTGATATGTATGGTGCACGGGTAGCGGGTATCTGCAGCAGATTGTACCACAATCAAACTGTTGCTATTAACACGCGCAATATCACCATTTGGGCGATCGCGACAGATACTTATGCTATTCCCGCGGGAACCCTGTGGGTTCCGAGTCGGGCTCGGTGAGCCCACTCAAGAATAAGAGTCTTTTCTTCATCACGCGGAACTATTCATGCCTCATGGTACCTCACGCCTCCTGCGAGTCGCGTTACCAGGAAGCCCGCTTATACCCCTTCTGCTTGAGGATCGGCTGAAGACGGTGATGATCACCGTCACGATCATCGTGGCAGCATATGCGCTAGACAGCAGGTGTTCTACTGACTTCTCAATGAGAAGTTCTCATAATCGTTGCTGGATCGTTGTCCGTTTCTCGACCTCCCTTCTAGCATGTTCCGTCAAGTTAAAAGCGAAATGGGGAAGAACTTCGAAGTGTAAATGAAACACTGAATGCTGTAAAGTAACCGTGGCGGCTGATCCACCGTGGATCTGGGGTCCAGATTCTGGGGTCCAGATTCTGGGCTAGAGCCACCAGAGGCGCCAGATCATCAAGCCCTCATAGGAACTTTTGACTTTAAAACTCGACGCAGGTGTGCCGTTATATAAGCCCTTAATTGTTCAGCCGGCCGATTCGTTCGCGAAGGCTAATGCACATTATGAGCTTGATCGAATAGTGCGAACTTCGGACTCCGAAGGCTGGCTCACAACTTGAGCAATACATGCGGTTAACGGAATTCGGGTTTGATCTTACTCTCAGTACAGTACTAATATTACTTAGTCAGGCGACCATATTATGGGGCCCATAATACGGAATTTGCATGCCGGGTTCGGTAGAATCAATCATTGATATGGGACCGTGGAATCGTCGATAGTCATTGCCAATGAATCATTGGGCTTGTTCTCAATGAGAAGCGGCTATCACAATCAACTCATGAGCACTCCAAACTGTCCGTGACATTGTTAGCTGGACAATGCAAGCAATTACTAGCACGACTCGAGTCGTCGACTCTCCCTGGAAAAGTTTCTCATGACCCAAGGCCCTTTGAGCTTGATATCGGGGTTTGGGAAATGATCAAAGGAACACTGCCGTCCACCGCGCAGGTGAAGAACAAGAAACTGCGGCGTTCGCTAGTTTGTGTTAAAAAACGGTCTATTATAGACCCAGTAGTATCTATTGGATGTGTTCAACACATTGTGTTGAATAGATTGGGGCACTATAAGAACTTTGTCCCGCAGTTAAGACTTACTGCGGATAAGTCTCGGTGTCTTAATGAACTTCATAATATGAACCCGCGAACTGTACTAAGAACAAGAACGTGGATCTCGTCTCCATCTGAAATAAAATGATTGCGGCATAGTATGATAAAATCGTAAAGTAGAAGCGATGGACTCCATCATGGAGTCTCCATGGCACGGAGCCAATGGGGTCGTTCCAAAGACTTTGCCTACTACGTTTACTACGTTTCTTTACGATTTTTCCAAGATCCTGTGTAAGACGCTGTCTCCCACGCAATTGATGTAGTGGAAATGACTGGTCGTAAAGCAGCTTCAAGGAGCAGAGCTTCCCGTTTTCAATTGAATTGAATCAATTCCCACTTGCTTCACGATTCTTAAATACAAGCATAGTGCTTATGCCATACCCCACTGGTTATCGAGCGAACCTTTCCGCTCCCCCTCGCACGGTGAGACTGTCATTAATACTTGTACAAATGCCAGAGTGATAACGTTATGATAACGGAGGTTAGCCAGCCTCAAGGGCATTGTAAAAACGCAAGCCGGAGGTTGTAATAGACTGTTTCCTAGTATGAGTGAGACCAGAAAGGCAAGACATGTAGATTATCTAGACTTTACCTACTGTTTATATGGCCTAATAGACAGCTGCCTAAGAGACAGCGCCTACTTATTACTAGAGGTCATACAGATTTCGTTTACATCAATAGCTGCACTGAAGAGCGCGCCGAGTCTTCTCGGCTCTGGGAACTGCTCGTTGTGCATTCTCATTCATCAAATGTACACAGAATCTATAACAGATACCCATCCATATAGAGTATATAGGAATAACCACTTGAAGTTTCTAGTGTAAAGAAAAAACAAACCGGATATAATAGCCACAACAATGAAGTTGTTAAGTACTGCCGTATATTTAAGGAGAGACTAAGGCAGACTCAAGAGACGAAGGCAGAGGACCATAGCAGCAAGAACAGCCTGCCTATGTTAATCGGTGATTACTCAGAACAGCAGTCGCATAGCATGAATCCACATTTGATACGGATGGCCTGACACGCCAGCGTAAGTTCAGGGACAAGCCATACAACAAGGCAATATTTACAGAATACGCAGTCGCTCTTCTTGGAAAGCCGGCGATGGACATCGGTATCTAAACGATTGTCCAGGACAATAGTGTAAGGACAACTTGTCCTTACTGCCATCAACGGAACGATTTGTTCCAGTATCCAATTGTGACCACTGTGACGGTTCTTCATCTCTGTGGTAGTCTCGTATCACTGGGGGATACTCCTCTCTAAGATAACCCACATTGCCTTCAAGGGGAGTGACTGAGCAGAGGAGGGAGGTGAGCAGGAGGACGTTCACTAGGAAATGCATTATATCAAAAGTTTAAGGGGAAATGCTCAGCTGGTTACTAGAACACTGGTCTACTTTAGACAGAGGATCAGAATGACTGCTTCGGTAGCTTACATACTCTTGGTAGAGTGCCAGCCCCACAATATGGAGCCCGCAGATGGTCCCACGGAGCCTATTCCTGTTGGACTACTGAAGAGATCTTGATCGCACTCCAACCTACGGCTGTCTCATCTGAGGTGCGTCACCTGTAAGACGGGAATCCCGTCACGGCATCACCTGACATAATAATAATCCCGAGTCCAGACTTCTCCATTATTCAACCCAAAGCGAGCCCTCATCATCCTGCTGACCCCGAAGTCGTGAGATGAAAAGAAACCTATGTGTAATGATATGAGTTGATACTCATAGTCATTTTGCATTACTCCCTGCGACAGAGATACTGTCACGGAGCTCATCGTGACGGGGATTCCGCCACGGGATATAACATCACGCTCGAACCCCTTCGCCGCAGCTTTAGCGCGCAAACTATCCGGCTCGGTGATCGGCCAGGTAAGGTTGCTAAATTTATCTGAGCTCCTTCTCCATTCTCCTTGTTTTACTTCTGATTGGGAGAAGTATCCCTCCTTAGGAAGACCTCTATTACGAGGTGTAACTTACGACTCTATTTTAATAATGAGAATCGATGACTGGATTATACGATTAACTTACTATTGTATACCGTATCCTACTTGCCAGCATTATATTATTAATCACTGCGTATTTACCAGGGTCTGCCGTATACGCTGTGATAGTAGTACTAAGTACCGCGCTACCGAGATTTTTTTGATAAGCTCGCTTAGGCCAGCAACAAGTCTAATAACACGCTAAGCGTGTTATTAGGCAAGCCTTGTCACCTTCTTTGCCCTCTAGGTCAGAATTTCCCTTTTTCATCTTCTCAGGCTTCTTATCATCTCCTAAATGAAAGCTATCTTTGTATTCATCTTGCTAATTGCCCACTTCTATTAAGTATCATGCATCGATGATGAGTCTACTCCCTCTGAATGGGGCAGAAAAGATGCCCTAGACGCGAGCAGTTCTGCATAGTTAGTTATAGTTACCCACCATGATAGTCACGTTCATTATAGCATCCCCCTGTTGGTCTGTCAAATATGTGCCTTCATATGCCGAGCACGAATTATCCTTTTCTTGATGATCCATCAATCTAGGATATGACCTCAGGGGGTCCATTCAATACCCATTGGGTATTACCCAATTATTTTGATAAGCTACAAGTTTTCTATAATACGTTTTTGTGTTAGCTATGTTGAGTGAGAGGTAAATTGTTGATGATTTCATCATCATCATCATCATCATGGTGAGCTCCGTAAGCTCACGGCTGATGAGTCATCCGCATTTTAAATGTGCTATGTGATAGCTGATGCTTCACTGATAACTCAGTATAATCATTCACCGGTGATAATGACGAACCGTCTGCATCCTACCGCGCCACATTCAAAATGTGTCTGCGTGTCCTCCTTAAGCCCTCAAACGAATGGATCGAACTTTAAGGACGGTTTAGGCTACAGATCTTACGGAGCTTCAATAGTCTGTCAAGACCGTACCATGGCAGGCAATTTCAGTAGTAGCGTTCACTGCACGAACCAATTTACAGGGCGACATGCAACCTGCATTTCAGGGTCACTCGCAGCCGACATCAGGCTGCCGACTCAGGAGCAACGAGACAGGCCGTTACAAGATAAAACGGCATGAGGCGATATTCATTTGCATTCCACTGTAGAGTTATACATTAATTCCTGTGACAAAGTTGTTGTCACAGGAGCTAATGTGTCATGTCACGATCGAGCATCATCCCCTTAGTTGCCTCAATATTAGCAAGTCTCGTCGCTGTCCTAGTGAGCTCGCTTAAGCCCGTGAGTTCTCTTCGCTCTCCGATGATCTCCTTTTCTATTTCATATCTCCTTTATGGAAGCTATCCTCGTCTTGATCTGTCACGCTGTGTGTTTTTATGTTCATGAGTATTCCAGGTGAATATTCCAGCAAAAAACTGATGAAAACGCGACCTCTAGGCAGGGGCTCAGCCAGGCGTATAAATGTACGTCTTTAGGCGTACAGAGCAATAGTAGGTTAACCCGCGAGTCCTGGCTGGGGGTAGATGGCTTTCGAATTGAGATACCCCGTTCCGCCTTCCAAAGTGCAGTGCGCTAACGCCGAGCCGGAACAAGCTGTGCATCCCCCTCCCAACCACTGTTGTGTCGCACAATATATCATGTGTAGCGTAAATAGCGAAATGAAGTCCACATCCCAAATAAGAATCATGGTCTTAGTGATCATTTGTACGAGGCTGTCCCTGGTATGGAGGCAGATAATATATATGGATTCGAGGCACTTAAGGGAATTACATCATATAGAAAGATTGATGAAAGACAATTGATAGGGAATCTTATGAAAAAGCGATCTCTTCACTGTGGAAAAGCTTCGGATCAAATTCAAAGCATATTAGGAATGCGTGTTCCGCATTTGTAATAGGTGTCTTGTAGAGATTGTCCCAGAGACGATGCGTCACCCCAAAATCTATTCCGTCCCGGCTCCATTGAATGGAGATAACAGCACTTAATTCCCACGCCCTGATAGTTAACGCTGATGAACCACTAAGTAACGAACTGCTGTCAGCGAGCCTGGATTATCATGTACACCTCGGATCGGTGATGACGTGACTTAACACCTGCCCAAAGCGACAAGACAGGCTAAGGTGCACAGACAGTGATGTCGCTGCTTCAAAGGAGCACATTGCTTTGGAAAGCGCGCGGTCACCGTAGGCTCCACGGTGTGGTGGTGCAAACCTGGGTCGTTCTGAGAAATACGTGAATAGAGTGGATACTCAGTGTATAGCCGTTTTAAATCCTTGATTATCCATGCTCGATTACAGGCTAATGATTACTGCCATTTATTCGGCAAGCATGAGCAGTATGGTGTATCCGGTATGCAGTCAGATATCTTTGCCTTTCAGCGATAATAAAGTGGCTGGGATGGCCTTCGATGGTCAGCCATTGGACTTATATCTCGACTCGGGCCAGAGTGGAACTTATGTTATATATAAGGAGTTTTATGAGAAGACCTATGGTAGATGTCCGCCCAAGACGTGCTATACTTGCATCAAAAAGTGCCATCCCTACAGTGAGAAAAAGTTCATCTTAAAGTTTGATGATGGCAGTGCAATCACAACTGTCCATCATTATGGTGTTGTAGAACTCGCAGGTCATAAGCTAGAGATGGAATTCGGAGTTATTATAGGATGGTCTCCAAGTCCGAAGTTCCCGACTGAGAGACCTCTGAACTACTTGGGGCTTGAATACCATCGTGTTGCATCTGGTGAGAACATTATGATACAGCTGTTCCTGAAGAAGATTATATCCGAGAAAAGGGTATCGATATGTGTATCTAGCGATGCTAAAACCTTCACTGGTGAGGTTATACTCGGCGCATTCAAAGAGAAGCAGTGTCCAACCACCTCCCCCAAAATAGTGCTTCCGGTAAAATCATCCGGATACTTCGATACGGCACTCCTGTCACTTGGCTTGGTGAGTCCCAAAGGCAAATCTTCCATAAAGCATTTGCCCGATGGTATAGCGGTCTATGATACAGGAACATATTGCATTGTTCTACCTGAGCCATACTTCGAGTTTGTATTGAATACGATTACCCAAATTGTCAAGCAAGCTTCAGGCCTGGACGTTCGAGTTGAAATAAAAGATGGTTTATGGTACATTGAACAGAGAGGATATGACTACCTTCCTAGGCTGGCATTTGTCGTCGGTGATCCCGAGAACCACAGAACTATATATATCCCGCCCAGGCACTATACGAAGGACTGTGATGGCACTTGGTGTATTCTTCTACTACTACAGCACAACTTCGCCGAAATACTACTTGGTCGTCCAGTTTTTACGACTTACTTTTCTTCATTCGTAGAAAATAAGGAAGGTCAGAGAACGGCAACATTAGCTACTTACAACAGAGGTGAATAGTAATGATCAAATATCATCCATGTTTTCAGTCATTTTTATTGGCTTTGTCATGAGACAGCGTTGGGTTATAAATTCAACTTGTCATACGACCTGTGGTTACACGCAAAAGCAATTTTTATCCGTCTAACGAAACTACTCTGGAGGTCGCAAACAAAAACCTCGACAACTTCAACAACAACAACAACAACAACAACAACAACATTCGGCGTGATTATTGTCTGTCGCAGTAGAAATACTGCAAGCCGGCCACTACTGTATACCAGGACCTTCTGCTCTGACGATGATGTGTAACTTTAACCTGGCCGTACTGTATGGTCGTCCATACACTCCCTATCTGGTGCGCTGTTAATGACAGCCTGTTATATGGAGCTTTGAGAGAGAATAGTATTCTCGGAATACTATTAGTTAACATTCCAAGATCATCCGGCATTGCACCTCCGACAAACTCTCTGATAGCTTTTCTGGGCCATCTTGACTCAGTGGTGGAGCACATTCTCGAAGCTATCATCAATCGTGTTTCCGATTTATAACTTCGATAACGTAATAACATAATATAACAATGGGAGTATGTTTGACAGGTACACTCATAAGGCTTCAGAGGAGCTGACACAGAGATCAAACCGAGCGACTAATCATTTATAACGGCGATCGAATGTGAACTATTGGGAGGTTTCCGATGAGAACCCACTCGCCGTTCGGTAAGTAATAGTCAGTACTATTTATCTAGACGAGCAATCAAGTAACTGGTACATTTGAGAGTTGGTACTCAGAGTTGTCGTGGATAATCCATGTAGGACCTCACCTAGAGCGTAAGAGCATTGCTCTAGACGACTGATGTCGCCTGAAATTCGCCATTTACCTGGGACGGTTCCGGTTGAGCACGACTAGCTAAACAAACGATTAGTAGCAATTTGCTTGAACGGTGAACCTTAATTTGCTACTAGCAAATGAAGGTTTACCGTTCAAGTCATCAAAAGGCCTTCAAAACTGTTCAGGTTTACATGTAATAGTTGCATCGAATAAGCTCAACTGGGCTAATTAGGGCACTATTCAACCAATGTTGACTGATTCAGCAAGGTTAATAAGTTAGAGTCGAAACGTGATCATTGTTCAAAATTGAGTCGATGCCATGTCATTCAAAAGTCTGATACTATTACACCATTACTTCCACTAACAATGATAATCTTTACTCATGTGTATATATGTTCTTCAGTGTGTTCGATCTTGGTATTCCAAAATGAAAAACAACTTAATAATTTCATCAACTTTGGGACTAGAACATGAAACTTTCGATGTCATGAAAGGATGGTACGTCCTAAGCATTAGAAAACATTTCATGTCTATTGTCATAATCGATCACGAACCGTTTACATAGTTAGGGCGAGCAAGATCTTTTACACCTCTGCGCGCTGTCCAGTATGCGTATCCAGTGGATACTGTCCAATTCGCTCTGCGCACATACATGTATTAAGATGAACCATTCCTCCTACCGAATCAGCTGAATTCTCGTACAGAATCTGGTCAATGACCGCTGAAAGTGCGCTTGGCACTTCCAGAGAGGGAAAAAAGCCAATGAAGTTCCACAACACGCACTGAGGCTGTCATCGGGCAACTCAAGCACGAAATACGCTCTTCACTCGAGAGGCCCCAAGAGTCTCGAAGCCACAGCATGGCTGAGCGGTGTCAATGACGAGCCGTATCGGGTAAAATAGGTGATTCCGTGGATGTTGCGTTTGTCTTCTCTCGCATTCTTATTCTATTTTTCAACAGATCGACGAATAGTTGGATAACTCAAACTGATAAAACGCAACCTTATTGTGTTTTGTCATCAACCACTGCAGCATTGGCATGTTGGACATCTCAAAACCAAGTGGCTTCCGCGGCCGATCGCTTTCGCCGTTTTTTCTTTTTCTTTTTTTCATTTGAATCAACTCCCTCTTCAATCGCCACATCAACAGACGCGTCCTCTTCACCACCGAACCAGCTACCATACCAGTTCGAGATCTGAAATCCACTTGCTTTCGTTCAATAGTTCGTTGGGGGTGGGACGAATGCATGGAGTGCAACGGGAGTGCTTATGCAGGTATCGAGAGATTTTCCTATAACTCCGAACGGCTTAAATCAGGCTGAGCCACACATTTAGAGGAAAACCTTAATCGAACTTCCTTTGGAGCACCTCTACCGACTCTATCGCATCGATAAGTACGAGGACCCCGAGGAATATTAATCCTGTTGCCCAAGTCAATATTCCGACTCTGCTCGATTCATTTGCAGAATAATACTGCCGCAGTAACTATACGATACTTTCACTGATGAACTTCGAAGATTTGACGAGAAGATGGAAAGGACTTTTTGCCGACGTTTTGATTTGACAATGTCCATGAATGGGCAAGACCGACTTACTTTCCCTCCCCAAGTGCTGTCATATTTCTCCATCGCAGCTTTATTGGCCATTTCAAGATTCAATTTCTCTTCTTCGGCTTCCCGCCTGACCTGTTGGAGCACTTCCTCCTTTCGACCTACTCGGCCAAAATGCAATTGAAATCATATCTTAGCGGAGCGAAGCCTACCGAGGAACATTGCCTCATCCATGGCTGCTTTCTTCGCCAGCAATTGGGCTTTCATCTGATCGAACAGTTTAAATAAGGTGAATATTAAATCAATTAATTTCGGGGCAATTTCCACAATTCCATTCTGGGTTTTTCGCCCGTCAGTTCAGCTGAATGAGACCTCCGGCGAGAGAGGCGTACCTCTACATCGATAATGTCTCAGCCAGTTGGAGCGAAGGCCAGAATTGATCACGAATCCTCAAACGTGTCAGGTTTTTAAGATCCTATCCTACGGTAACTCGACTTACAAATTCTACGACCGGAACGACTGAGAAGGCCATACAACGACAGCTCGGAAACGACATCGGCTTTTAGCGTTCATTCGCATTTAACGAGATTCCAACGTGCCATATGATAGTCGTCAACCGGCTTACCGGATGCATCCCCATTTTAATATTCTCTCTCGTCTTCTTCTTCCATAAGGCTTGGAACTGGACACCTTTGGTTTGCTTCAACTGCAACGCTGCATACTTCTGAGCAGCACTCCTGGCCGACTCTGGACTCTCGCCCGACGCTGTCAATTTCTAAACAAAAAAAGCTCCACAACACATGCAGGTTTGACGAGATCCATCACAGTTCGACAAGCTGCTCTGCACACATTTGAATATCTTCACCAAGCATTATCCCATCGAACCCAAGTCCTACCGCCCCCACTTACTGCCGCATATTTCTCAGTCAGGGCCTCAAAATGCTTCCGGAAGGTCTCCCGGGCCCTTTGCTCCGATCGATAGTGAACTTCACATTCATCAAACGCAGCTCCAATGTCGATGCACTCCCCCCCTTTTCGGAACTTCACATTTTTAACTTTGTCCTTTATCGATCCAAACAGTTGTGTTAAAACCTAAGCAGTGCGAAAGATACTCCACCATACTCCGATAACCGAGGGATCATCAGAGATTCTGCTGATTGTTATTATAAGCCTCTTACGACCACATTTTAATTTAGAGGGGTCTCCAAGAAAAGCGTTGAGGAACTGCAAGATTGCAAGATTTCAAGACCTACTGGTGTCATTTCCTTCGGCATCCGTCCTCCGACA
The DNA here is from genome assembly GCA_013115145.1 of Perkinsus chesapeaki. NCBI lineage: Eukaryota > Perkinsozoa > Perkinsida > Perkinsidae > Perkinsus > Perkinsus chesapeaki. Next base: position 61,200 of record JAAPAO010000115.1, read on the forward strand.
TTCTTATTAGCCCTAACTCCAAACCACCGTGTGCCCTAAGAACCCAAGTCCCAGGTTCGATCCCGGCCTCCCGCATTTTGATCATACCTCCACTGATCCCAATTTCTGCTTCACCATCACCAACAATGCCACACTAGGATTCCCATTATCTTCGCAAATCTTCGTTCCACCGATTTCCGCGCCAAAACTTTTCGGTTTAGTTGTTAAACCGGCAAGATCAATCCCATACCTAAAATGCCCTAGCCGGGATTCGAACCCACGACCACTTACCCCTTCGGATAAAATCCAATACTTCTGAAGTGCCTCAATTTATATTGCTAATAAATAACAACTGTAATCGATCATCCGGGCGAGCGCTTTCTTACATCCGAGCACGTAGCCGACACCACGAGACCCTTCACTTTGTCCGGCAATCGATGCAGTTCGACGCTCAAGATTGATAAGCTTGACTTTGGTAAAACTTTCAATCGGATGGCCGACTTGTATAATTGTGGATCCACTTTATTCACTTTTCCCTGAAGACATGAAAATTTCTCAAATCTCCATGGAGCTCCTCCTCCTCCTGATGATGATGGTGGTGGCGACTCAGAATCCGACATTTCTCAATGTGGATTTATTCTGCTTATTTATGGAAAATACTTTCAGTGTAACTTTCACTTTATTCAGTGTTTATTCTCGTCAAAGTTATCATACACTCAAAGATAGAGCATGCCAAACACCACCGTTTATTATTCACCAAAGCGTATTTGATCAAACACTATTACCAGTACAGTTCGAGCCTATACAACCGACGGGCAGTTTATTAAATACCAGTATCGGTATCGACCCAGGCATCTGCCGCGGACAAGGACGGGAAACCATCGGAATTTCAGCTAATATTGCATCGCTGAAACCTGAACTCGCCACGTTGCATGTTTCATGCATCTCGGAAATCTTATGATGAATTTATTGAACTCAAACAGCGGACATGCCCGAAAATCGGCATCGCTCCGCCCCCCCACTCACGATTGCTTTTCCACTGCCATCATAGGCCTCGCAGTTCAGCGTCACGGCGGCCGGCACAGGTCTTCCTAATTCATCCTCTTTATCCCCCCGACCGATTGGCCAATACTTAAGATGGATGTCAACCTGATGAAAGCGAATAGAGCTCGATGATCCGGTCAGATTGAGGAGTCGAAGATGTTCCCCATGTCACAAATGCAACCACAGTAAAGAGGGCAATGAAGATTCCCGTGGGGGAATTTCACCAAGTCGGATTTGGCAAATCCCTGCCGCCTTTTACGTTCCACAAATATCTACCGAGAAACGCAGACATCTCGTGAAAAGCGTTTTTTCAGCACGAGCAAGACCTGCATGATCCCACACGAAACCCAATCGGATCCGAGAAGGGCCAAGAAGAAAATTGACACGCTCAGGAAGAAATGTGAGCCCGTGAATGCTGAAAACCGAGCATTTTTCAAGTGTGTAATTCATTCCCATTCAACCTCACCTGCCGCTTCTTGGCATCCAATCTCGGCCCGGTGAAAACGTCCAAGGTGTCCGCTGGTAGCCCGAAGTATCTTGAGGTTGACCTTGCACTTTTCAACCCCGAAAGATACTCTACTTACGCCATTGTATCTCCTACTAGCTTATCGACTATACCAACTTCATCATCAACAATTTGCAACTCTGAAGAGCCCTCGGCAATACTGTGCCTACATTTAGCGCGCGCCCCGCTGATCGATTTGGCATCCCACCAGTGGCTTACTCAGACAGGACAGGCTTTCTTCCCTCACCGGGCTGATCCCAACTAACCTTCGCGTAGCTGAGTAGCAAGCTATCATAATCGATCACGTGATCGATTATTCTTACCCTGGTCCTTTGAACACTCTATACCCTTCTTCGTTCCCTTGCAGATCAGCAAAGCCAACAACTTCACCGGGTTCTGTCGGAACTGATAGAAAAACCGTGAACTCGTAAAAGAAAAATTTTACGAGTTTTACGTAAATTAGCAGGAGCCTCTCAGCCTCCCCGAGAACAGTACTCATATAATTATCGACTTCAGATTTACCAGGGAGAATAATTAAAAAATTTTGACGGAAATTTTTGCCAAAAATTCCTCTCCATGGCAAATTTTCGGCACTTAACTGAAGAAGCCCGAACTATAGTAGATTCGATGCCCCTCTTCTCACCCGGCAAATCCTCTTCATCAGAATTCTTGCCAGGTTCAAAAAACCCAACCCGCGGACGAACGCGCGCGTGCACGTAGACATTGTGACATGTCAACTTGGAGCGCTCGTTGGAATCAAGTCCGAATCTGGAAAGATACTTCTGTCATATATTGCCCAGTGCGATGTTGTACAATTTCAGGCCTTCCTCAAGAGCTTGCTCCGCCATTTTACCGGTCGCTCGAACCTAACCGCAAAACAACTGGACTTGTGGGCGGTGCTGGTGATATATGTTTACATTCAGCGACTCATAACGATTGGCAAGTGACTGCTAAAGTACGGCCAAATGAAGATTGAGCACCTCAGGAAAGTATCTTTACGTAAAAAAAATTTATGCAGTTTTCATACCTGCCGTATCAATCGTAATCAAGGCAGGAATTCGCCACGAATTAAATCTTGAAACCTATTCGTCAGATTTTTGGGGTATCCTTTTCATAGCCCAATTTTGCACAATCGATTTACTAGTATAAATTTTGGGAAAATTTTCCCAAATTTTCCCAGATTTTCCCAAATTTTCCGGAATATTTTTTTTTCTTACCGCTTCCTCCGCCTTCCCAATAATTCTCTGAATGACGCCATCCTCACCTTGGAACCACGCCACCAGAAACATCATGCCGACTGATCAAGGAAAAAATTCCAGGAAAAAATCCGATTTTTTCCCACCAACAAGTCCACCAGCGACGATTCCAAGCGTGATGATGTCACCGCCGGCATACTTGATAGCGGCTACAGCCATGCCGTTAACAGTAAAGTACCTGAGCGTTGAGAAAATGCAAGATTCGATAAGATTGCAAGATCCCCCTTACACTGACGCTTGTGCCATCAAACCAAATTTGGCATACCTGGAGAATAAAACCTTGCAATCTTGCATTTCCTCAACGCTCTTACCATTGAGCCATCTTCTTGATTGGGACAATTAAAAAGGGCAGGTTGAAGATTGTGTGGAAAGCAGCCATACCCCACATGACGTAAATTGCCAGGAGTGCCGGGCAGTCGCCGTAACCGAGAGCGGTAAAGTTTCGACAGGCCAGATTGTTGTAGAGGCTGAGATAGAGGTTGATGCAGGGAAGATACGCACGAGGTTTAAAGATGATTAAACCAGAGAGATTCGACATGAAAACATTCTACGTACAATTTTTTCTTGAAAATTTCATCAATGTTCGCTGTTCCATCATTGAAAAGTGTACACAGGAGTAAAGTAAGGCAATTCGGTGGAGAAATTGGGGGCTCGGTTGAACCGCTGCAGAGCAGCACAGTTGGAAGCTGACTCCGCTCGGTGAGGCATGAAAGGATAAGTTCGTGTTAACCATCAGGGGACTCAAGAAACCAAAGTGAGGCAAGAATCTAATCTTAACTTAGTACATTAACAGCAGTACTAACGTCAAGCTGAGCTAAGGTCCCATTGTTGCGCAGTCGCACAACAACAACAGCTCCTAAGAGCGGCTCAAAAGCTAAAAGCTGCAAAAAATAGAAAGATTGGAACTAGAAACTTCGGAAATGATCAAGTGGCAAATCTAAATGAGGGATGACATCGCAGTAAAACGGAGATGATAACATTTCGACAAGTTCTACAAATAATAGAACCTGTCGGAACGTCATCACAGACTGGGATAAAACTGGGATGACAGCAGCCAATTGGCCATATCAATTTATCAAATCTCATCAAAGTAAAACGGTTTCGAACGCCCCTTCGCGCCCAGCAAAGCCTCCTTACCTATATTGCAGGCTCCCAAATGCACCTGACGCCCCTGCCAGAGCCAAAGCTGCTATGCGAGCCCAGAAGGAGGTATAGTCGCCAAGAGCTTGATATTTGGTAAGGATACTTCCGATAACAATGATACCGAAAATGCCACCAACAATGTACAGAATTAACCTGACAACAGATATCGAAGCTTTCCTTCTCTGTGAATTGTGTTTCATTTTTTCTAAAATTTCCCGATGTTTTTCCCAAGATTTTCCGCATTTTTTCCACTGAAAAATTTCCAGACTTCCGTTTTTTCCTGACATTTTTCCCGAAATTATGTAATATATTCTACGGGCACTTCCGAGTCGATAATTAATATGGCAATCCTCTCCTATTAAAACCAGACATGACTCCAGTAAACCAGTGACGCCCCGCCAAGTCCGATTCCGCCCAAGTTCAACTTAGAAGCCTCTTCGATTCTTCTAAGGTTATTTTTTTGACCATTAATTTCCGGCTTACATGTCGTCTTCCTTGGCAACGACGGCGTCCTCAACTGCGGCACTTTTCGATGATGCTTCTTCGCCAATTATGCAAGGTTCTTCTGAAAGAAGCAATCTTATAATCGTCACGCGCCACATAATTATACCAGATTCTCCGGGACAATCAGGTGATGTTTCCTCCGGGTCTCCTGAATCCAGCAATGAAATTTCCCGCGCGCCACGAAATTTACCGGCAAATTCCTTCGCCGCTGGCTTGATAACATGCTCCTTCGCCGCGCCCTCAACGGCATCGCTAACTTGCTTTGCGTAATAAAACGGCGAGTCCTCCTTCATAATTTTGTGGCGCAGTGACGCTTTCCCTCTTAAATGGCGCCGCCCTTCGGCTCTCCTTAAGAGGACCAAAGAGGCTAGCAAAATGAGTTTAATTATAGAATGATTCGGCAAAAAATATTAGCTGAAAAATGAATCCAGGAAATTCTTTGCAGTCTTCGGGAAAATTAAGTGAGTTTTGACGCAGATCAGCCTCAGTGACTCGCTCAAACAAATTTTACGGAAAGATATTCATTCCCGAAGAATCAAGTCAGATTTCTCCAGGGAAATTCCCTAAAAGAGGAAAATAATAATGCGAGAATTAGATTCTTCTGAATTGACAATTCAATACTTTTATTAATCATGGTTGGAATCGACATTAATCGAATTTTTTTATGGAAAAATTTTCCCTCTGGCTCCCAAGTTGAGGTAAAAAATATCCAAATTCCATCTGATAAGATTCCTCTGAATTGACAACTCAAAACTTTTATCAACCATGGTAAGGCAATAAAACTAATTCGGCAAAAATGATATAAAGAAGTCCCTCAAATAATCACAGAATTTCCTATCATCGACTTCTGCAACTTCAGTCTCTTAAAATCATCTCTCCGTTTAACCAAAAGATTCTCTCGCTCGACAGCAAGTCCATTCCTGGGTGCAGCCCACTGAATTCTTCGTGGTGCGTAACTTCCAAAGATACTCCCCGCACTCGGAAGATTCGTCGACCTCAAAGATTCCTTCGCCACGATCGGTGCTCGTGCTTTCGAGTAAGTTGGTATATCTTTCACACTGCCAATCTCCTCTCTGAACCCCATCACCGGCGACCCGCAATCTGACCGCGCGCCACGAAATGCCGCCCTGGGCGAGAAACTCGCCTTCGGTGGTGGAATCTTGCTCGGTGATGCGCATCGCTCCAAAAGATTCCCACCGCTCCGACTGCGAAGCATCGAATTCCGCGGCGACCCTCGAGGAACATCGATCTCAGGATCGACCTTCTTCACTTTTCCAACCATGCTTTGACCGCCGAGGAAAGATATCTTTCCCGGAGAATCTTTTGGTGGGGAAATCTTTGTAGTGCGCACCTCCGAAACTCGACCGAGTCGACTCGAAGATTTTCCAAACACTTGTCGGCACACTTTACTGTGCTTCTCCAAGCTGACAGGATTGAACGTCCTCCCACAGAATGGACATGGCTCAAATCGGTCACGTGATCGATTTGGATATCTATCCTCTGCACAGACCCATTCGGGTTCTTCTTCACCCATCCTTCTAGGCGACACAACCATTTTAAAATCCTGAAAAAATCCCCCAAATATTTCCCCCGAAGAACCCAAACCTTTTTTCCTCTTCAACAACATAATCAATTCTACTACTTTAACATGAGGAACACATCGCGCGCGCCCAGTTGATCGATTTGACGTCAATGAAGGCCAAATCGCAATTCCTTTCCGAGCCATCGACTCCTGTCATTCTCTCTGAATTTATGATCATGCACGAGCGGCCCAGGAGTCAAATCAACATATTTCCGAATCAGCTCCGGTGGTTCTCGACTCACGCCGGCCATCTGTTGACCTTAAAAATATCTTTCCGAAAATTTCACAAAGATATCTTTTTACCTCGGATTTCGTGGCGACCAAAACTGGACCATGCCGAAATTTCAGGAGTTTTCGGTGTCTGAAAAACGACCGAAAGATTCCTTCGAGGTCAAGATGATGACCAATTTTCTTCACTTTTTTCCGCGTGCTTCGCTCCGCCGCCGTCGCCGCACGTTGAATTTCATTCTCGATTCTCCTCCATCCGCAATATGGCGTTCGTCTTCCCGACTCTCTGAGCAAAAAAATAGTCACCGCGCCACGAAATTATCCTCCCCAACAACTCCTCGGTAGAAATGCATTTTACATTCCATAATCTTCCACGCGTTGAGGAAATACAAGTGCCGCTAAGATTTGCAAGATTTACCTCTTTTTCGTCATATTCCTCTCGATCATTTTCTCTATCTCCAACGCTGACGCCACATCGACCTCCGGATGAAGCATTTTCCGAACCTCAAGCTTCGTGAAGTGTCGAGGCGTTGGTCCTCCACACGGTGGCGATAAAATCGGTGCTGAAAAGGAACAAAGTTGAACGGAACTACTCGAAAACATCGTAGCAGCCAAATTTGATCAGTTCGAAAAAAATCTTCAGAATTTCCTAGAAAAAACAGTATTTCCGAAAAAACAGTATTTGCGAGGAAACCCTAGAAGGCAGAAACTTGTGAAAGTTTTAAATGGAAATTTTTGGAATGTAGGAAAACCCCGAAAATTTCCGGAATTTCGAGAAATTTTCAGGAAGAATTTTTTTCTGCTAGAAAACTGAGAAGATTCAGATTCGGACTCACCTGTCTCGGGTCTATTTGAGGGGAACATCTCGCCACTCGGCAACCATGGCGGACTTCCCGCGCGCTGAATAATTTTTGATCTTGTGGATGGCCGGCACTTCTCGGGAGGTGGCCCGCCTAAAATGAATATCTTTAATTCTTTCGAGTGCGTAAATTCTATCGGAATGATTCAAAGAAGTCACATCGTCCGAGATGGAATTTCGCCTTATGCAAAAAAATGGAAAAATTATCAAATTACTTTGACAAAATTTCGTCAAAACAGCAACCTTCCTTTATTTTCCGAGACCACTATTAATTTCGCTCGAATTTCCCGCAACTTTTCAGAATATTTTCTGCCGGAGGAATCATTGTTCGATTCCTTAAACTAACCTGCAGCGCCTCCTCCGATATTCTCCTCCAACAGGTTTCCATCTAGAAAAAAATAAATGCCCTTGCCGAGGATCGAACCCGCGACCTACCACCCTCCCCGCGCAGCCTGGCATCCTCCTCGAGTCGTTTCTTCCACAATTTCGTGGCACTTGCGAGAGCTGAGGTCAACTGAAGGATATAAGATTCTCGGCCTCGCGTATCTTTTTTTTGTGTGAAATCCCACCTTAACCTTCAAGATACCCGGAGGGCATCTTTCGCATGGCAAACGACTTCTCAGTAAACTGCCGACATGTTCAACGAAATTGTTTAATATCTGAAAAATGAGGAAAATCGGGAATTTCCAAGAGTTTACAAAACTCTTTTCGCAAAAGAGAAAATTCCGCTTCGAGATACTCCCGGGAAGACAAATGAATTTCCGGAAACCCCCGACGGATCCGGAAAAGATCGATAAGTAAATTTTCTTATTTTTATTTTGTTCTTAATCATTAATTTCGAACCTTGAGTAAAAAAATAATTCATTCAAGTCTTCTACAAGGGAGTTGCGAAGATTCCCAAAGTGTCGAGTTCGTGAGAATCTTACCTTGACAGTGTCAGAATATCCTTCATCCACGGAGAACTGAACTCCCACCAAAGGGCCTAGTTGCACTATTTGGGGACCTCTATTTGGCGATACAGCTAGAGGTGTCAGAAAAGATGATGAAGGAGGGTTATGAACCTGTGGGAAGGTAAATCTATCGCGTAATCGATTTCGAATCAATTAAAGGAAGAATTGCAATACCAAATAGAACGAGTCGAATTATATTTCCATTCGGAAAAATTTTGAGGAAATTTCTCTGTATTTTTCCACTTGAAGAAGGCTATCAAAAATTAACATTAAAAGGATTATTTTCTCCGGCTCAACAGGCCTGATGGACTACCTCCCAGAGATGTCTCGCTGGAGCTAAAAATTCGCGCGGAACTCCTTCGAACAGATACGACCGCCCGCCTCGGATATCCAACCGAACGACCGTTTCACATAGTTTAGCTGGTCTGGGTATATCGCTCCTAAAGCACGAATCAAGATATTGTGTACCTTGCACGCTTCAACCTAAGATTCTTACTTGCAGTCATCCAACTGTCTTACAATATTTCTATTCGGTGGAGCACGAAAGAATCTTCCGGGGCTTTGAAACCTACAATGTCCATAATCGATCACGTTATCGATTTCAAGAATCTATTACCCTTCAGCTGCATGCACGTAATGTAAGCCGACATTCCCGTATTTTTTCCATCCTCCGAATTCGTGACTTCGTCGATAAATTTCTCCCGTTGAGTAACTGAAACGGATCAACCAGGAAACCATTGAAAATAAATTCATGTTCAGAAAACGCCCTCTGATAAAAAAAAGAATAACAGGTGATTAAACGAAAAACAATCCTTTTCTTTGTCGCCCAACCGCCTAGAGAGCGCGGGCTCGAGGTTCAACTTTGCTGATAGATGATAATCAAGTAACCAATTCAACTCACAGAAACTCCCATATGAGAAATCTTCCAATGAGCACTTGCAAGAAGTTTATAACATACTCTCCCACAGCTCAAGCAAGATGCAAAAAAATAGTTTTCGGAAGAATGTGTGACGTTCAACGTCGTCTAATTCATTTGGTCCCCTTTCGACACGCATTCAAGTGGCCGTCATGTCTGCCCATGGGTGATCAGTGATTCACGCACCCCCCGCGGGAATGCAGAAGAGCAGCAGATACGATGGAAATCTAGAGATAAAAACAGGTTCCTAGACTGCCAATATGGGGAAATTTATGTAATGACGATGACGATATAAAATAGAAAAACTCTTTTCTATTAAAATTAAAAGGTTAGCTGAACAACCTGTCGTCACTCCGATCGTTTCATAAAAAATAAATCACCCAAGCGGCTTCACAATTTATGATTTTTACTAAAGTTATACATCCCACCTGGTGACGCCAACCACCCCCTTATTACTCTAAAAATGCATCTGCCGGATCTAGTTCCTCCGCGATTCCCTTCGGCACTCCCATTTGAACATCTCGATCTTTCCAAAGTTGTAGTTCGTCAATTAGGGTGCCCTTACCGCGACCGTTGATGACTCGGATGGGCTCTCCAGCAAGGGAGACTATCGAACAGAGACACTGAAGGAATGAAAGATGTAATAAATAATATTATACAACTTCGAGGGAGCAAATGTGTTGTTGCTTTGAACGTATACAATGACTCTAATAAAAAGATATATTGAACATAACTTATTGACAATACTGTTATTTGAAAGCTCCGACCTCTGCCTGAACTCACCTGGAAAGCGAAAGCACTGAGAAATGCTGGCTTGTTGTAATTGATGCACATTTTTATTAACAAATTAACCTGGTCACATTTGGGGGACCAAGGAAGAATTTCGGTGGTCGATGTATCCAGACCTGATATCATCTCACAGTGCCATTGTTATTTGAAATGATACCTCCAATGAAGACAGCATCGAGTGACATAAACCGCGCAAGAGAGTCAGCGGCGGTGTATTCGGTGGTTGTATCGTACCTGTTGGCAATACGGCTAAACAGGGAGAGCTGCACTGCTCAAAGAATTTCATAATAAAAACGCAGAGGATCGATTCTGATAAAAGGAATGGTTTCGCGAGGTCGGTGAGTAATGCTTTTGAATGCCTTGTGGGTGTTATATATATGATAATTGCAGAGCAAGCGGATATGATATTAATAAAATATTACTAGTATTAAATAATATCGATATCTTAATACTGCGACTCCTCTTCAAGATGCTATAAAGTAATTTGATAAGCTGATTATGTCAAACGGTGAACAGGTTGTTAATACGTTTCGATTGATCGAAGGGGTGATGAACAATAATAGCAGCATTATACTGTTAATCAATCTTTGCCCATGTATAGCCATTTGTGGCATCCTCCCGGCCATCTTAAGATACCATTCAACTGCTTTGCACATACTCAGCTTAGTAATAGGATTAATCCAAAAAAGATGAACCTCCCATAAATTGACTAAATTCCCAGACAAAGAGTAAAACTTACAGGAAGTCCGATAGTGTCGTTGAATCTCGACAGGTGAATGCTAAGGATGGCAAGTACCGGGCCGCAGGCCGCGCAAAGCTCTAAAAAATCAAGTTGAATGGTGAGGTTAGATTTACTTTACCTCCATAACACATTTTTTGAACCTCTTGGAGAGGGACTCTCCAGCTGGTGTGTTTGGGCAACCTGTTATTATGAGAATTCGCATGTGTCAAACGTCCGACGACCTCTCGCATGAAAGTTGCGCCGAATCTTGCAATCTTGTACTGACTTGAATTTCCTCAACTATTCTTTGTGTGGGATGCGACGCGGAGATTCCTCGGTACGTATCTTTTACAGAAGTTACTTCAGTGAAGTATATGTGTGAATCTACAGAACTCAGAAGTAACTCACAAGTCCAACTGACGGTTCCAGGAATCTCGTCATAGGTCCTATGCACCCCAAGCCAGTGGTTTGAGATAATAAGCGATTAGTGTCTTTTCCAATGTGCGCGCGTGCAAAACCTTGCGTAGTCTTGTTCGCGCGTACAAGCACGAATCTCGCTCACCCATAATTGTATGCATGAAACGGTCGCAGCTAAGCGGCTGG